>BQKZ01000182.1:168609-179400 GCA_036244855.1 Temnopleurus reevesii | reverse complement strand
GCTCAGCGTGGGGGGGGGGGCGCCAAATCTGAGATGAATATATTTTTTTCATTTTTCCCCTTTTTTTCTTTATTGCAGCTTGTCAGCTCAGCCAAGCTATGGGTGCGAGCATGATAATGATCAGTATGCATTTACGAACAGTTAGGCCTATCCTCTATTTGCTTTTATAAACATGATGAATGGCGATCCTTTAGGCAAAGAATCCACATTTTATGAATAGCGGTCCTTATTCATGTATATATTTGGTCCTAATTGTGAATAGCGATCTTAACCCAACGCGCGCATTGAATTTGTCTTTAGTATGTACCACTTGCCCCAGTCACATAGAAACCAGAAAGCAATACGATTGAACACGGCTCTTTGTTGAGTTCACATATAACTGCCTCCGAACGAAGAGTCGTGTTGAATCGTGTTGCCCCCGGGCTTCTTTAGGCCCTAGTCTCATAGAAGCCCCGATTCGACACGACTCTTTGTCAGTCGGGGTTTCTGACTGGAGTATGAGGCTTACAATTTTTGTTCAGGTACTTCGATGCTAGACTTCCAAGTTCTGCCTCCTCGAGAGCTTTGTTCAACTCTTTAACGGTCCGCGGATGATCAACTGTTGCTTTGATTTTCCACATCTGAAGAATGTTCATGAACTGTTCTGAAACATCGTTCGGCGACTGGAACCGAATATTTCTGGCGGTATTCCACGCAATACTCAAGGCAGTGCTGAAGGCGTAGTATGAATCGAAGGGGAGGAGTTTGGAGAGTTTCATGATGTGTACATCCGATATTTGATGGATATCTGAAGAACTGAAATTTAATTGACAGTCAAATAAGATATAATGTATGGTTTTCGGAGTGGTATGACTACAAGAGAATGTTTCGCTTTCTCAAGCACCTAGTCTCTTTCCAAGCAATAAATTGTGCAAATGTGCAAAACACGAAAACTTGCTCCTCCTGTCCCTCTTTCTCCTTAACAAAATTGATGCTCTACGTACTCACACCATCCAACTCGCCTAACCCTATGGACTTTCATCATTACACCACGATACTTCAAATCTCCAAAATAGTGGAGGGATCACCCAAGAGAGAGTTGGCCATTGTGTATTCAAACATAACCAAAATATGGCGGTCTCCCAGGCATTGATAAACCCTCAGAAGAATCTGTTTAAAAATTGCAACGATTAAGGTGCATTGTATAGAAGAGTAAATAATTCAGTTATGCACAGTACACCAGAGATCAAAGAATAACCTATCGTAGTGTTAACCATAAATCACGGAACGATCTAAAATGGGCGGGGGGGGGGGGGGGGGGGGGGGGGGGTGGTGGGGGCCGCTGCCACAGGGGGCTGTGGATAATCATTTTACATAACCTATATTTTTTTGCTCGTATTAACTGAGAAAAGCGCAGGGATGCAGTTCTCACTCCTCCACGGTTCTACGGTCTTATCATTCGTTAGATGGGACAGATCTAGTTCACTCATTGAAAAATGAAATTTAATAAATTAAACTCGTCTACATCCTTGTTGAATGGATCTTAAATCCTTCACCTCGTGCACTTATATAAACATTGCACTCATAGCCGTTCCTCACGTATCTTTATTATGAAATAACAGGACTTGAATCCAGGTTATATTATACTTTGAAAAGTAGAGTACACATGTATACCTGTTCTGGTGTTTTGGAGATACCATCGGCGAAGGAGTCGACGCACTTTCAATATCTACAATAAAGCAAAATGCAATTGAAATTTACAGCAAATTAAGATATCGGACGGATATTGAAAACATAAGCAAATTTCTTAAGGTATTCAGTTTTCGGTTTGAATAATATTTTCGAAACCGAGAACTGAATACCTATAAAGAAACCATTTATATATACGGTAAAATTGCAAAAACCTACATCAGTCATTGATTTTCCCACTGATCATCAACCGGTCACTAGCAGCAACTTCTCGACAGCTTTGTATCTGGAGGCTTTATTTTTTTTAATGTTAGATCGACCGACGGCAACTCGCTCCGTGGTTTTACCCTTATTGGACAAGTGGTTTTTACTAAACCAGCATGGTGGCAGCGGTTAATTTTCAAAATGTCTGGTATCGAGTACATCAAGCCACATCAAAAAGTGTCTTTTGATAAACCCGGGTCCTATACTAAAAGCCGAAGAGTGCCGAAGAGCGCCAAAGAGCGCCGAACAGTGCCGAAGAGTGCCAAAGAGCGCCGAAGAGTTTATCGTAATCGATGTACTAAACACCGAAGAGTGTCAAAGAGTCGCCGAAGAGTGCCGAAGAGCTACTCTTCGGCGCTCTTCGGCACTCTTCGGATGTTGGTAGTACCCGATGAAGTTTCGGGCGGAGTTACCCATTGGCCATCACACGAACTAGATGGCTCTTGTTCGAAGTCTATGGGAATATAAACATTCAGCATTCAATCATGTCTATGGGTCAAATTTCATCGATGTCCAACCTCCTTTATTAGCAGACCAAAATATGCTCAATGCCTGACGGGGCGACTTGAAAGGTTATGATTATACCAATAGTCAGGATGCCAAAATTTAATAGTCGGCAATAATTTCGACACGCATGTATATTACAGTCAAAACCCCACAAACCAAACAACCATACACAACCTATGCCCGAATACACCCATATATATGTATAATCGTAGCCTACTATTATTACCTGTTTGGGGCTTTGCACTTTGACGAGTAAGGAACTGGACGACATGGATGTGGCCATTTAGTGCAGCACAATGAAGCGGTGATTGCCCATCATGATCTCGCTTCTCAATATCAGCTCCTAGACTAACCAAGAATTGCACAACGTCGAGATGACCTTGTGATGCTGAGCAGTGAAGAGGAGTACGACAATTAGAACCAACGTCAACTTGCGCTCCATTACTGAGAAGGTACTTCACGATGTCAATGTAGCCTTTCAATGACGCCCAATGAAGAGAGGTATTACAACCATTATCGCCTAATTTTATCCGGGCTCCTTGACTAATGAGATATTGAACCAAATCAAGACGACCGCTCATTGCGGCACCGTCTAGAACCGTGCAACCGTTATGAGCATTAACCGTGTCAATAGGAGCGCCTTTGCTGATCAGGTACTTCACAACAGGAAGATGGCCTCCGAGTGCTGCAAAATGTATAGGTGGAGTACCCTCGGTATCACATTTCTTGATGTCTGCTCCATTGCTTACAAGATACTGAACGACTTCAAGGCGACCACAACATGATGCAGCTGCTAGAACTGTACGTCCATGAGAAGAGACACTGTCAATGTTTCCCTCTCTGCTAACGAGATACTTCACGATAGGCAGATGGCCACTGAGTGCTGCACAATGCAGTGGTATTGTGCCGCCTTTGTCACCTATCCTATCGTTTGCTCCTTGATTGATGAGGTATTGCACAACATCAAGATAACCACCAGAGGATGCATAATGAAGGGGAGTCCTGCCATTGATGTCAGCCCCATTTATATTGGCTCCTTGATCGACTAGTTACTGAACTACGCTCAGATACCCCCGCTTTGATGCATAGTGAATTGGTGTAGCTCCCTTGTCATCGCCCTTTCCAACTGATGCTCCTACAAGGACAAGATACCCGACGGTGTCTAGATGACCATTGGATGCTGCGTCATGAAGCGGGGTCCGACCATCGTTACCTCCCTCATCAATATTTGATCCTGAAGTAATCAACGACATCACTATATCAAGATGACCGTTTCGTGAAGCTAAGTGGAGAGGTGTGTCTCCAAACTTATCAAACTTGTCAATCTGTGCACCTGTAATGAGGAGATACTTCACTATGTCCAGGAATGCAATCTGTGAAGCAACATGAAGGACGGTTTTTCCACCGACACCACCGGCGCTGTTCACGATATCCTTCCTCATATTAGCGGATTCCATCTCTAATAGATTTTTCACTTTCTCGAGGTCTTCTTGACCCACCGCCTCAAAAAGCTCCATGGTCGTTTGTTCAGAATTGAAGAAGATCAACAGAGATTAGAATTGATGAATGGTGTAGCACAACGTTTGTTTCTTACTTTTGTATTTCTTGTTCTGCGTTTAGTGAAGATCGAGTATATCATAACGTTTGTTTCTTCCTGAGCACTTCTTGGTTTGCAGTTAGTGAATAGTGTATCATAACGTTTGTTTCTTCCTAGTGACGTATTTCTTGTTTTGCGTTTAGTGAATAGTGTGTCATAACCTTTGCTTCTTCCTTATGCATTTCTTGTTCCCCGTTTATCCTGTTTTTACAAGTGCGTCTGCAATGCCCTTATTGACATTCGTGGAAAACACAGGAAGTTGATTTCCATAGCGTCACTTTCGTTTTTAACTCGTTCATCAGTTGCTGGTCCCCATTTCTAATTTCTTGGAAAGACACATTAATGCAGCTTTGATTTATTGTGAATTATGCATCAACCGTATAAATTTGGGCAATAGTGTATTAGAGGTGGAATATGGCAAAATCGCAACAAAAATGAGAAACAAAACTAATTTTGGAACCATTCGGTCAGAGCATGCAGGGGCCGATCCAGCTTTTTTTTCTCAGGAGGGGTTAGTGATCCATTGTGAGAGAATAAAGCGAGCGAGGGAAGAGGGTAGCCCTTCCCGAAGTAGGTGATTTTTTTTAAATTATGTGATCACGCAATGGGGTCGTGCAATGAGGATGCAGAATATTGTTTACAAGGCCCAAGCGGCGACGTCTGTTTAAGGCCGACTCACACCTTTGCGTTTTTATAGTAATTGGAAATTAAAAACGCTCCCTGTACGGACAGAGTATGGATCGGACGCTAGGGCGACGCAGGGTAAGACCCCGGTCACGTAGGGTCCCGGAAGCAATACGATTCAACATGACTCTTTGTCAGTTCACAGTTAGCTACCTGCGAACAAAGAGTCGTGTTGAATCCTGTTGCATCCGTGGTCCTATGTGACCGGGGCTGTAAATCACAAAGGTGTGAGTAGTCCTTAAGGCGGGTAGCGTTATGGCCGATTATTTTTCTTTCCCTATCACTGCCTATGACAAGTAATCAACGTTTTTTTCCTTCAAAAATGTTATCCCTCAAGAAAGTTTATGTATATCTTAATATAATTCTAATTTTGTAGAAGTCTCTAAGCGCTCTATACAGTGAATGCAGTATTTAGCCCGGCGTACGCTATCACTTCGAGGAATAAACATTCCCGTCAGTATACCCGTTCAACTCGCCTGCATGGAGAGCAACACAATGTCAACGAATCTCTTGCTGAAGGAAATTCACGCCATGGATGGGTTTCGAACCGCCGACCCTCTATATAGTTAAGGGGCAAGTGTCAGAACCACTACACCGTGAAGGATCCACATTGAGACATGTAATTTCTTGGAATAGTTTAATTTTCATACAATTCTTAATGGGCCTTCGCCTTCATTCTATGAAACGTAACATTATCTTAATCTGATACTATTTATATACTTCCGGGCGGATCTTTTGTAAGCTTCTGACTTTATGCATACAGACATAACTATAAACCCATCAAAGCATCACGATTACTTTAGTAAATATGGCGTTTATAGGGTGGCTCAAAAAGCACCTTGATCATGAAATCGCAATTTTATGTAATTTAGGTTTTAACATATCATTCACACTTCTTCATTGGCCTGTAACATAACAGAGATACGATAAATCGAAACTTAATCGAATCTATAAGGTACATGTTTTGCCAACAGGTCCCATACATCTTGTTTGCCTTCTAATTCATGGTATCCATTTTATTGACCAACTTGTTCGACCAACTTTCGCTGCAATATATTAATCAATTGTAATCAAACCATTGCTATATTTCTTTTTGACTTGTATAATTTGCTTAATATGATATTAATGTATATGGAATTATATTCGTCTTTATATGAACTGGATATTATATGAAATAAATATTGACTGCTTATGTCAGTACAGTTTAAATAAATTTCCAAATTTCCTATAATACACTCACACTCATAGGTTCCATGCTATTATGGTGTTTCTGAAGTATTTTGTTTTAATTTTTGAAAACGGTGACACATCTTTAATACAGGAAAATCGTTTGTTCAATTCTTAAATTAGAATTTTTACACTTCAACAGGATACACATCACAGGTTAATTTGTTTTCAAAGAAGTAGACATAATTGTAGCGTTAAACAAATCATTTTTTCTTTAAAAAAATATTTCTTTCCAAGGGTAAAACAGCTCTCATGGTTGAATGAGTAGGAGTATGAAGATTGGAAAAATAGAATATTGCAATTCCATTGCTTTAGAACCATCATTTACATACTTATCTGTTCATAATTATCTCCAAAAGATTCTCGTGAATTGTAAAAAGTGATAATGTGTTTGCATGTGTGTTCACCCAAGCATAGACTATCCAATTATGCTGATTTCTAGACACACCCTAGCAGGATAGTTGATAAATACTACCTGCAAATTTTGCTACTGGGTAATCCTGTAAAAAAGATATACTCCTTTCAATTAGGGGCAAATACATTTTTTTCCTGCAGTGTTTTTAATTTAAGGAATATGTTCTTCTTATACTATATAAACTGTGTCTTAAACCTCAGTAAACATGGTCAATATCTAAGGTTGAATCATGTTGCTAACTCAAGTTCTCAAAGGATTATAATATTCCTCTTTGTATTATCTATAACAACGTCATATAATTAACGTCATAATCGGCTTTCTTCTTCGTGGATTAATTCGCGGTAGCTTATAGATTACTAATTATAATTAATCCAAAATCTTGTATATAAGAAATGGAACGCCTTCCGTACATCGATATTTTACTAGTTTTCTACCAAAAAGTAAGCATTTCAAGTTGAAGCTCGGATAATCAGTTTTAATGGCTCCTCTTTTGCAAACAGTTATTCTCACGTGCCTTATAGCAGCAGGTATTGTAATGTTTTTTTTTCCCATTAATCATGATCAATATTCATCAACAACTGTTCCGGAATGTAAGAGGGCGCTGTCGAGCAGTAAGCATCTGTAGTTTTTTTTTCTCCAGTGTCGAGAGTTTTGTTCTTCAAATTTCCCCTTTTAATTGCTTTAATTGTTGGAGTTTGTGTTGTGAGCATGAATGGTGTGAATATGGCTGTAATGATGTACTTTTATATGTCCGTTTGAATGTTTGTATGTATGTATGTGTGCCTGCGTTTATGCTTATGCGTATGTATCTGTGATTATCTGCGTTCATGCTCCCTTTCTCTTTTTATTTCTCACTATTTTTTCATTTTATATGTCTGTTTAATCTATACATATGTTGTACTATTTGCATTTTACTATAAGTACAATGAAATCACAATTCAGCCTTTAACTGCAACGATTTTTCTTTACTTAATTAGCCATTTGCCTATCTATCTATCTATCTATCCATGAGGTAAAAACCAGAGTGTGAATAACGCAATAGCTGAACAAAAGTGAAAAAAAATAACTGACAATAGCGTCCATAATCTAAGCCATTCACCTGTAATAAAAACCTTGAATTAATATCGAAGTCACGTATCATGCACATTGAGAATGGTGGAATCACAGAATAAGTAATTATAGTTATTTCTGATATTTATCGCTTATGCTTGTATTATTTGTTTGTTTAATTGTGTCACTTATGATTCATATCAAGAAAAAAATGGCTTACAGGGCCTGTCTAAATGGAATTAAAAAACATCATAATAGAAATTTAGAAGCTAAGTATTTTTTGGTAAGATGAAACCGTACATTAATAATATTTGAATGTATCTTTTTGTTAAGTGAAATTGAATAGCCGAATCGAAGCCAATTGTTGAAAGCCACATCATAGTTATCATCCATGTCATCCAATAGATTTACATAGATGGCTGTTGTTATAGGAGAGGGCAGAGGCGGCAGCTGGGTCCAATATCTTATAGATTAAATGCAAAAATATTACCCAATAATGATATGAATATTTACAAAAGCGATAATAATATCTATTCTTGGCTACTGTTGATTCTAGGCATTGACCACAACCGATATAGGTATTGGGTGGGATAGACATGATAGATATAAATAAAGGACTATAAATTATGCCCACTTCACAATATCTTCTTCTTTGTGCAATGTCGAGGCTTCTACCATAACCAAAATGAGGAAATTTCATCTTAGAATTGTGTTTCTGGCCGCCGTAGTAGTTCGAGGTTAGATATTTTCCTTTAAATCTGTCTTAGTATAAAATTTTATTTGCTTCCTGTAATATTGTGATAAATATTTTTAAAGAATAATAGAGGTAGCTGTACTTTCAATTGTGCAATTGCGAAATCCAAAAACTCAACATCGAAAGCATAAAAACTTTGCATGTTTGCATTAATTATTTCTTTTAAATTGTCACCTAACTGTAGGAAACTAGTTTCTTGGTCGTGGCCTTCTTCAGAAATATCTTTTGCTGGCAAAAGAAATACAAAGCAAAAGTAAATTGTTTAGTTATGTATCGTTACAGAAAAAAATTGTTTTTGTCTCACATTATTTTGCTATAGTGCTTGCCAAGCCATCATATGTGAAAATTTTCTTTCCTTATATCCACCCTTAACAGATATTGTCCGTTCGTGGGATGATTGATAATAAACCCTAAATAGATCGAATAGATCGAATGTTCAAGTTTATTTCATTTAAGCAGGCCTGAGGGCCCGTGACATAAAGCTTTCCAATCGATCATACGATTGATATCAATTGTATTTTTTTGAGGGGGGGGGGGGAATCACGTACTAAAATTGTGCGATTGATTGCAATCTCTTTTATGTTACAGGCCCCATATCATTCTAGTGCATATTTTCCCCTTTTTTAAATCCATTATCAATGACAATTCTCTTCCAGTTTACTGTGGCGTATGTTACGACGACCTGGGTTGCTTCGATTCATCACCGGGTTGCCACTGGAGAAACCCGGACTCACCCGAGAGCGTTGGCACCACATTCAAAGTCTACAGCAGGTGGAACAGGGACACCGGCGATGTGCTGGATCGTACGAACCACGCCACGATCACGTCGTCGAGCTTCCAGGCGAGCAGGGACACGAAGCTGATCGTCCACGGCTGGACGGATGACATGTCGGGGAAATGGGTCGAGATGAAGAATGCGCTCATTGATAACGTAAGAATTGCTCATTAAATTCCTAGGATTGAAAAGTCAATCTAACAGATTGTGGATCTATTCAAATTGAATTGGAGTTTTAAATCTCACTGATTTAGTGTACACTCTTATTTCTTTTGAAATTTTCAAATCCAGTTTTGTGATTGTGATTGGTCCCTTATTACTATAAGATTGACTTTCAATACAAAACATTTGGAGAGTGGGGTAGTGAATTATTGCTCGAGTACAATAAATTATCACCCCTTGGTCTTGTGCAAGGAATGATTTGCGACTCTGCTAAATGCATTCAGTTCCGCGAATCCAAAACTTTGAGGTGGCAAGCTCTTTTTTCGTTATGATAACTTGCCATCCAAAGCTTTGTGTCCCGGCGTCCCTGAACATTGAAGACACAGTTCTTTGCCTAATACAATGATATTATTTTATTTATTATTAAGTATATAATAATCTTCCCTTAGAACAAACTTTTCATTTTTTATGTCAATGAAGTTTAAATGAATAAATTTAAATTTCATTCAACATCGTTTAATGACTTTGGTTAATAAAATTTGGATCCAGAAATTGATATGATTGAAGATTAACGGAACATCACATTAATTTTGCATGTTGGCGGTATGTAGTAAAGAAGCGATGCACGGCTTCATTTTTTTTTGTTTATATGATTCATTTCTGGGTCGATTTCATGCAAACAAACTCTAAACATACTCTAATTTTTTATTGAAAATTGATTTATGTGAATTACTTTACTGTTGCTCTCAAAGTAATTAAATGTTTGAAGCGCCATGCCATCTTAGATACGTTTAAGTTGATATTCTATATTTTCTACAATATTAACATGATATAAAATATAGTGGGTCGTGGATAATAGAGGCGTACGCCGTGTATTGAAAAATGCGGACAGAACAATGACAAGCCGGTTCAGATTTGAATAGCATTACATCAAAGGAACATTGAATTGGCGTTCGACTTGATTTTATGGAAGTAGTTTATATCGTGTTATTTACAGATATCCTTTTTTCTTCCACTTTCTGTTCATTCAGTTCGATGTCAATGTGGTGATGGTTGATTGGTCGCCTGGAGCGGGAAGGGGATACACCCAGAGCAGAGCTAACACCCGCGTGGTGGGACGGGAGATAGCCAAGCTCATTGAGGCTTTCAACGTCGCCACCGGGGCTTCGTACGAGTCTATGCATATAATCGGCCACAGTCTCGGGGCTCATATCGGCGGGTATGCTGGTGAGGCATGCGGTGGAGCCATTGGACGAGTATCAGGTGAGTTTTGTTTAAAGGAGCGTATTTGTGATTATGAGAGGGCGCTCAATCTAGCAAACATGCCACATTCCATAGAGGAAGAAAAATTACAAAGAAGAAGAATAAGAAGAAGAAGAGGGAGATGGTGTAATAATGGGCGTCCTTATAAGCATTTTCGTTGCTAAAATGACAATTAACAGATAATTATGCTTTCTACTTTCTGTATAATTGGACTTTCCTTTTTTCCCCTAAATTTTAAGGTATTAGTAAACTTCGTCGAATCATGTCTAACTATTTATACCTTTTTATTGAAAGGCATGGACCCAGCTGGTCCCGAGTTTGGTGGTGATCTCGACAATGTCTGTAGGCTTGATAGGACTGACGCCCTCTTTGTCGATGCCATGCATACAGACGGGGAAATATTGCTTGGTGGCGGTGCTGGACTC
>BQKZ01000182.1:146679-157731 GCA_036244855.1 Temnopleurus reevesii | reverse complement strand
GCGCCGGGACGCACCCTGGATCCGCTACTGTAACGGGCCTTTCGAACAGGCTTTGGAAACTAGTTTAGTGGATGCCTCTAGATCTGAACTACTGATATACTACAACTACTACTATTATTATTACTACTACTACTACTAGTAGTACTACAACTAGGACTACTACTACTACAGTACTACTACTAATACTGCTACTAGTACTAGTACTACTACTACTGTTACTACTGTTACTACTTCAACTACTATTATTACTACTACTACTATGACTACTACTGCTACCACTACTACTACTAATAATAATGACAAATGAGATATTAGTAATGATGGTAATATTATTTATAATGATAATGATGATAATAATCGTTAAAGTAGAATTCAATAGTATACAATAGATATTATTAATCATGATAATAGAAATAGTAGTAATAAGATTATTAATAATGATAATAATTATATTGATAAAATAATTACTATTATTATCATCATTTGATACTCATAATATTAATTAAAATGATGATGGTGATAATGATAATCATAAGATTCAAACAGATTCAATCAATAATAGTAGAACTTTGATTATTTGTGAGCACTGCTCTAAGCGTTATAATTACGATCACTCACTCTACATGTTTGTCCATTTATGTGTTTGTAAAAAAGCCCCATGTTTTTAGCTT
The DNA here is from genome assembly GCA_036244855.1 of Temnopleurus reevesii. Lineage (NCBI taxonomy): Eukaryota > Metazoa > Echinodermata > Echinoidea > Temnopleuroida > Temnopleuridae > Temnopleurus > Temnopleurus reevesii. The sequence continues at coordinate 157,060 of BQKZ01000182.1, read as the reverse complement.
ATTCTGCATGTTATTTATTTATTTATTTATTTGTGTTTTTTCAGAAGGGTTGCCCAGTCAGTGATCACATCACTTTTTTTCACAGGGGCCCTACAACAGAAAAACAAGAAAAGTACAAAAGTAAATGTGCATATATAGAAATATAAAGCTGCAAAATTAAATTAAACTAATGACAAGCATTTTGTGAAAAAATGTTTAACAATTGTGAGATCGTAAGTATAGAAAAATTAATATAGAATACATCAATTCCAATGTGAAGCCTTTTCTGCATCTATTATAATTGTCTCAGAATACCAACGTCATCATGGTTGACTGGGAGGAAGGAGCTGGGCGTGCTAACTACGCCCAAAGCAGAGCTAATACTCGCGTAGTCGGGCGTGACATCGGCAAACTTATCGACGCTCTGGGGTCCCATGCAGGTGCAAGTGATGGAGATATGCATATCATTGGACATAGTCTAGGAGCTCACACCGCCGGCTATGCTGGGGAGGCAATGTCAGGGAGTGTTGGACGAATTACAGGTATACTAGAAAGTTTCCAGCTCATTGAATGAAACTTCGTTCCAACCTCTTCTGGAGCAAAAGCCCGACATTGTATGAGATAAGAATTATTTTTGAATGAATTATTGTTAAATAACTTTGAATAGATTGATTCGAAAAAGGCGTAAATATTAAAAAATGAGTTAAAAAATAAACTAACATATTTTTCTAATTCTCACACTCGCAATCGGCTTAAAAAATCTTTCCAAAAGAGTTTTTCATTGTATTATTCGCTTCGAAACACAAGTGCTTGATTAGCATTCTTAAATTTGTTTTTCTTCAATATCTGCATTGCATTTTTACCTATTTGCCCAATTGAAGCAATTAAAATATATTTACAAAAACTCAACATCTTTTACCATAAACCATCTGTCATCTTCTTCTGCTTATGCAAGCGATTTGCGCAAAAAGAAAGTTCTTGGTCCATCATTTGCACAAAGGGGTTTCCCCTGATATCAGCAACTGTCCAATGAGAAGTGAGCATTTAGTCGCGGTTAATGACGCACGGTACCATTGTTCAGCTCCACCTTCGTCGCTATGACAACGCGCTGGCCTCGATGGGATACCAGAGGCAAGACATTGAGTAATAAATAATTGAGGTGTAAGGAAGGCAGATTATCGTTGAGAGAAAGAAAATGAATCGAAATTAAATCAAGCATATTGTGATCATGGATAAAGGAAATCCATATTGTCCTACCTAGCTCAAAGATTTTTGTTACTCAATGTATTATCTTATCATCGTCATTATTCATGTAATTGAGGTAGCACAAACTTGTTGGACTTTACTCTTCCTCTCCTCACTTCAACTACCCTTCATCTCATCATGATCTCCCATCCCTATGTCTCTCACAAACACACGTACACATGCACACACGCACACACTCGCACATACACGCACATACATACATACATACATACATAAACACATACACACACATGTACATGCACACCCATACCCCGAACAAACTATCTCTCTCTATCTCTCTCTCTCTCTTTCTCTACACAAAACGATTTCTTTTTCATTTATAGGGGTTTTCCAGCAAATTTCATATAGTTCTCAAGCAATTTGACGATTCGATCATTCAATTTCGCCAAACACACGTACCCCATGTGTTCTGCTTCCAAATCAAATGCTAGAAATGTAACTTGTTTCGAACACAAAAGTTTGTAATTAACTGACAGAACCATTGGAATCACGACTGAAGCTACAATTGGAAAGCAGTTTCCCATATTTTACTTATTGAATCTATTCAGTTATCGTCTTTTATCATTAATTTATTTCAACTAACGTTCTTCCCCCTCCCCCTCCCCCCTCCAAAAAAAGAAGATTATATAATTTAAATAATTAATTTTCCATTCGCGTTTAGCCTAAATCTCGCAGAGCTCGCACATGCAACGCGCGACTTAAACTCGGCACAGTCGGAATTTAACTTATATTTCACTATTTTATTACATTTTCATATTTCATTTTTCATGAGACAAGCTTAAATTAATGTGATTATTATTCCCCCCTTAGGATTGGATCCAGCAGGGCCTGAGTTCTCTGGGTACGGTTCTGCATGTGGTCTAGACAAGAGTGATGCCAACTTTGTGGATGTTATCCATACTGATGGAGAGTTGGCAGGGGCCGGCCTTCTTGATCAGGTATGATAATAATAATATCTCTTATTTACCCAGGGTAGCCACTTTCAGCTGTAAGCTGTTCTTCCAGGGGCCCTGCATGACATTAGGTGATTACTACCCTTCTTCATCATGTCCATTCCTAAATGCCGAATGCCTGGCAAGAAGGCAGATGGTCACCTTCCCCTTTTTTATGAGTATTTGGTATGACTCGGAAAGGAATCGAACCCACGACCTTCCGTTCATGGAGCAGAAGCTCTATCACTGAGCCACACATGACCGGTATAGTACCCTGTTTTCACACGCTGCTTTTTCTCCTTCTTCTCCTTCTTCCCTTCTCCTTCCATGACGAAAAGCATTTACGGGCTAGTGAGCAGAGTATGAATATGAGAATAACAACTGATTGGCGATATCATGATTGTTTCTCAGATTTGTCATATTCCCTGACTTTTTCTTTACTTGAAAAGGTGAAATTCATGTACCAGATTTTTAAGATAAAGTGGGAGCCCCTTGGATAATTAATGATAAAAAAATCAAGTAAATTGTCATACTTTACGACGTTTTATTTTTTGAAATAATTTTATGAGAAATTTACCAAAGTGCAATTTTGATAAGGAATTGTGCGCACAACTGTCATTTTGATTTGTGATTATTCAATCTTGATTTGCATTATGATTTGTAAGATGTTGAAAATTTGGAAGATATGTTTTTTCTTCAATTTTCTACCCAAACTTTGTTATTAATTACGCTTTTTTGTACGATCATAGTTTCAATAGAAGTGCAAATTTTAAACTTCTTTGGTTTTCTTGTAATATTTTCAGCTTGGCCATCAAGATTTCTACCCGAACGAGGGAGAGAGTCAGCCCGGATGTGCAGGCACCTCAGTCATGGAGGCATGCGACCACATGAGGGCGGTGCATTTATTCACAGAGAGTGTCATATCGAGCTGTAACTTCTCACCCACCAAGAGGTGTTCTGACTGGGATAGTTACCCTTCATGTAGCTCATGTGGTATCTGCCCAGAGATGGGTTATGGCGCCCTCCAATCCAGGGGCTCCGGGGCTTATTACCTCACTACCAATAGCGCTTCTCCATATTGTCAGTAGACTTCGGAAATTTTCTGAGTTAATTGTGTACGAGCGTTACTAATTTCTTAAAATTCCGTAATTTTCATTGAGAAAGATTTTGATTGTACATAAAAAGAAGANTTTCCTTTCCTTTTTTGCCAAACGCCAAATATCTCATTTTGTACCCTAATGGTATAATTTTGCATCCCTGGGGTACAAATGTGTTCCAATAGGGTACAAACTTGTACCCTTGGTTGGGGTACAAAATTGCACCTCACATTTAGGCTTCAAACTTGTACCCTTGGTTGGGGTACAAAATTGCACCTCACATTTAGGGTTCAAACTTGTACCCCATAGGGTGCACCAGGTGTTACATGGGATTGTACCCCTAGGGATGCAAAGTTGTACCCTAATTTCTTAGTGTGTATGTTTCGGGGAAAAAATGAACTTTTATAATAATGAATCTTTGGAATTAAGCGAAATAAATTTTCATCTAATTTAGGGACTTGGATCAGGGTTCCAACTACTTGAGAAAAATGATAAACGATCTTCCCTAAAATTGTCCTGGTGTGTTGTTTAAAGTTCCAAGAAGAAATCCATACATGTACTAGACCAGTAAGCACAGTATGAATATGGAACATAAATGTAAAAACGCATTGGCGAATAAATTTTTTATATAATTTATGATATTCCCTGAATAATAACAAAATTATCGTGGTTTACTCCGTTTTGTAATTTTTGGAGACTATTAAGATGAGAAATTTACCAAAGTGCAATTTACAAAAAAAAAGACAAATAAAAGGATTGATGTGCACAACTGTCATTTTCATTTTTATCATTGTTCAACCTTGATTAGTTGATTATAAATTTGAAGCCTTCCCCTCCCCCCTCCCCCCTTTTTTTTGGTGCGTTCATATTGTTGATTAAGGTCAAATTCTAAACTTCTTTGGTTTTCTTGCTATAATTTCAGCTTGGCCACCAAGATTTCTACCCGAATGAGGGAGAGAGTCAACCCGGATGTGCAGGCACCTCAGTCATGGAGGCATGCGACCACATGAGGGCGGTGCATTTATTCACAGAGAGTGTAACATCGAGCTGTAACTTCTCGCCCACCAAGAGGTGTTCTGACTGGGATAGTTACCCGTCATGTAGCTCATGTGGTGTCTGCCCAGAGATGGGTTACGGTGCCCTCCAATCCAGGGGCTCTGGGGCCTATTACCTCACTACCAATAGCGCTTCCCCATATTGTCAGTAGACTTGGGAAATTTTCCGAGTTTATGGTATACGAAAGTTCCTTTAAGTTCTCAAAATTCTGTAGTTTTCGTTTAGAAAGAGTTTGATTGTACACAGAAAGAATAATAGAATGCATTTCAATGTACACCGGGAAGAGTACTATCCTTAGCAATTCTAGGTTTAGATAAGCTACAATATCATGGATTAATAACAAATTTAGATTGAGTAATTATTCAGGAAATAATGATTTCCCCCAAAAAAATCAGGCCCGTAACTATTAAAAACTTTTGCTGGCTGCAAATTTGGACAAAGTGGAGCCTGTTGGTTGATGAGTAAAATAATGAAATAGAAATGACAATGATAGTATTAATAATAATGATATATTAATAATAACAACAGCAACAATACAATGATAATAATGATGATAATGATAGTAATAATGATAATGATAATGATAATGATAATAAGAACTCTTCCCAGAGCCCATTCTTTTCTTTTGTGTATACATAATTATAATCAGAATAATGAAAATAATGATAACAACATCAACAACAACAATGAAATAACAATAGCAATAATAATGATGATGGTGATGATGGTAATAATGATAACAATTATGATGAACATAATAATATCTCAGATTTCTTCACTTCCTGGGGGACGGGTTCATCCGCTGCACCCCCCCCCCCCCCGGTCTGGTCGTCAACAAAAAAAAATCTTATTATCGCATGACTTGATCAGTACAGTCCAATTATAATTAGATTCCAAGGTTTGAAATGTAATTTTCCGTAATTCCTTTTTGGGGTATACTTCCAAATAATAACTTTTTATGCACAAGCAGTACCCCATTGCCCGCTTTAAAAATCTGTAATGATAATAATAATAATAATAATGATAATAATAATGCCATTTGTATAGCGCCTAATCCACTCTGTGGAGTGCTCAAGGCGCGTTAAAAAAAGAAGTAAAAGTAAGCAAGATTAACCTAGGAAGTGAACAGGTAATAATACTGTGATAAAACAATAATTCATTAGACTTTTGATGATCCGCTAGTAGCTTGAGGTGTAAAATAATACACATTTTGCAAATTTATAATGACATCATTAGAGTAAGAAGCAGATGATTCGAAATAATTAAAGTACACAGAAAGAAGCATCTAATCCAAATTTCAATGAGTGTTTATTACTTGTGTGACACTTGTCCTCTTGCAGTTGTATTAGTTGTTATGAATTTAGATCAAAATGGATTGTGTAATATATCCAGGCAAATGACTACAAGACAAGTTTCTCGTATTCAGAATGAATGATCTTTACAATGGATATTAGGCCCCTTCCAAACCTTCGAAATCAAGCAGAATAATTTATTTCCTGCAGTTTATTATTCTGCTATACGAAATGTTTATTGCTCACATTTGCTTTATCTATAGATGTATGATTTACGCATGATCCAAGATTTGATGAATAACAAGATAATGAGGAAATACCTTTTGTTGGTTAGAGTAAGCAGGGTCGTTATGAAAGCAAGATCTGGGCGGTGTTTCACTAAGATGAGAAAGACTTTACGAAAGACATTGAAGAACATGGTATCAGTTCTTGCGCTCAAAGTGCTAAGAAATTCAGGGCAAAACCTGATATCAGTCGTTCTTAAATTCGTTTGTATCTTGGTGAATCATGACCTCTTGCTTGATCCAGAACAGTAGCAGCAAATTCTGTTTTATGTGCCTGTACATGTATTTATCTGTTTCTTTATGCATGCGTGTATTTATTAATTTTGGTGTGTGTGTGTGTGTGTGTGTGTGTGTGTGTGTGTGTTTAGTTCTGTCGTACGCTCCCATTCGTTTGTCACATGTACGTGTTACGTATGAACAGGGGCTTATTTAAGTGGGGGCGGCGAAAGCAGGAAAAAACCCGGCCCGACAATTTTATTTTTTTGGCATTTCAGAATCTCATATACGTAAAGAAGCACGTATGTCAGGCGTATTACCAGCCAGTGGAAGCGTATATATGTCAATTTAAACTCAAGAATTGTGATGCTAGCCGGTGTAATGTCCCGATCACATAGAAGCCCCGACTGAACACGATTCAATACGACTCTTCGGGGGCAGTTAACTGGAAATTGAGCAAAGAGTCGTGTACAATCGTGTTGCTTTCGGGGCCTATAGCAGATCGCCTTTAATTGTTTCACAGGAACGAATCGACCAACCAATCTACTTCCAATTATGTTCCAATCATTGGCTAAACTCATGTTCATTTACTTTAATGGTATCTTGGTAAAGAATCTTGTCAGATTTCTACCAATTATTACTGAAAGAACATTTTTCTACTTATTGCTATTACCCAACTTTATATGAATTCAGCGTTTACATGGTTTAGGGCTTCTGCTTTGCAGCATTGTTCACAGAACATCTCGCCAGTATTTTCACTATACCAAGGTAGCTAAAATAGCCAGCGGTAGTGTTCCATGAAGATAAAGGTGTCCCGACGTAGCAACAAAAGACCACTTTCGCATAATGCAGATTTATTCACATTTGCCCTAAGACGAACTATGTATTCAGCTGTAAAAATGTATTGAGAGTACTTGCCACTTGCATACATTAGCGTTGCAAGGTTGGACAAACATTGTAGCTTGACCAACCTAGCAACAACAAATGTATGCTATACACATTCCTTCTATTGAAATCACACTCTTTTATATCAGCTGAACAATCAATTTTGTCATTGTGCGTTTGACAAAGAAAAGTGCATAAAAGTTGAATACATAACGAAAGTGGTCTATTGAAAGGGTATATATTCTATTGAAATGTCTGTTCAATCTATAGAAGAACACATTTCCAATGAAAGGGTAAATACAGTGATTGTTTCATGCAACAGTAAAAACACCCCACACAAAATCACCGTTGTTCAAGCCCCAGACACATAGAAGCGCGGAAGTAACACGAGTCTGCACGTCTCTTTGTGTAGTCGAGTCCTGATTAACCTCTTTAACTGTCCCNCGATTCTACACGTCTCTTTGTATGGTTGAATCCTGATTAACCTCTTTAACTGTCCCTAAACAAAGAGGGACACAAAGCTCAGATCACAAAGGACTCAACTGGATTAAGAATGGTGTTGAATCGTGTTGCTTCCGGGAGATGAAGCGGATCCGGTCGGTGGGTAAATAAAGGTTTTTCAGTTCATTTTCATCAAAGTTCCATTCGATTCAACGTAAAACCATTTAATCTAAAAGGAATTTGCATGATCTATGAGTTCCTGGGAGTTCCTGGACTGGAAGATGAACCATTGCACTGATTAATTAGGACATTGAAATCTGTGAGACATTACTTTTTTTAGTAATTTGACCGCCATGAGCGCCCAGCTGAGGCGGAGACCGGCGCTATACAAGATGCCATCAACATCATCATCTTCTTGATTCGATTTGATTAATGTTTTACATTTTTCTCATTTGGGCGTTCCAATAAGAACGGTCAAATCAAAGAAGCACGAGAACATTTTTTTTTCAAATTCAAGGTGAAATAAAGCGATCTTTTGATTGCCGCGAAATTAAATGGTCACATAGGCTGCTAATTTTGATAAACATCCGTGAAGTGAATTATTGATAAGTTTAAAAGAATAGTGCATAACTAGATTAAATGTTAACAAAGGAAAATGAACCATGTTACAAGCGAGTTTAAAGTCCGTTGAATCTGAACATCCATTCGTAGATTTGAATGTAACACTAATACAATTGCATTCCGTGAAAACCTATATTCAGGCGATCGGTTCCAAAACCGAGTTTCACCACTACAGTATATCATTCTTCGCAATTGCAATCTAAATGATTTAATCAATCTTGCGATCAATTGCAAATCTTTAGTACATGATTTGCTATGGATTTAAGATTGATTTCAATTGATTGATTGAAAATTATTATTTTGCAGGCCCCATTATTAGGGGATATATAATATTTGCAGAACAATGATTATCATGATGATAATGACCTTGGCAGTGTTTCACAATATCGTTTTTAAAGTTACGTTAACGAGTGTAATACGCGAGAGATTCTCAATCACTCAGCGCAAGAACTGATACCAGTCGTGCGTAATATCGTTCGTAAAGTCTTTCTTCATGTTCTTAACTTGGTTCGCGTTCATGACATACTTTATTTAATGAAAAGTTGTCATGTACATAAATTTTGTTCAAATCATATTCACTTTGATTTTTTTTTTTTACTATTATTCGTCTTTTCGAGTAATTATGAATTGGCCTGGGTATCACTCAAATCAAATCAAATCAAATCAAGAAAGACTGGAATGCGTTATTGGGCGTTTTACTGTCAATCATTCAGCGCAAGAACTGATACCAGCCGACCTAAAGCCTCGGTCACATAGGACCCCGGAAGCAACACGATTCACCCCGACTCTGTGTTAATTCACAGTTAACTGCCTCAGAACAACGAGTCGGGGTGAAGTGTGTTGCTTCCGGGGTCATAATATTATGTGACCGGGGCTTTAAATTTGTTCGGGAAATTGTTTGTAAGGCCCCAATCACACTTAGAGGCCCGGAAGCAACACGATCAAACACGACTCTTTGTTAATTCACAATTAACCGCCTCCGAAAAGCGAGTCGTGATGAATCGTGATGGGCTTATGTCTGAGTGACCGAGGCCTTAAAACTTGGTTAGACACCTCTCAGTTGTAATGACAGATATCTTTTCGAATCAAGGCGAATTTGAATACAGACGAAATCAAATTGCTTCATTCAATTGACTGTTATGAGGCATGTGGATTATCATTATTATAGACATGAGTTGTGTTGGAGATGCTTATTGTATTGATAACGGTTGCTGTTGATTTGTTGTTAGCGATGGCTCTTATGGCCTTATGCACTCTCTTTGTTCAAGTCTATTTTATTTTCCAAGTGTCTTTGATATGTTGCTTCTTTGGTCATAATATCCATTCACGCGTTTGGCATGTCATAAAAGCGTAGCATGGTGAACATTACCCCCCTCGTCGTCATGCCAGGGGATTTGTCTGAAATGGTTTAATAATTTGTAGTGTCATGGGTGCTTTGGGTTGGAAAATCTGCCTGAGATACCTTTAATATTTATCAGTTCTTTGGGGGCAACATTATTTTTTTTTCAAAGTGTGTGTACTTGACCTACTAAAAAGTACAGTGGCATTATCTCACGAGGCAGATTACGTATGTCATATATATTTTAAGCGTTTCTTGTATACATGAAGGTTGTTCTTGACGACCCAAAAGCTTGCACTAGGCTTGCCCAGCAAGTAATATATATGCAAATTGAATTCCACTGATTGTTTTTAGGTTGAAGATACTGTGGAATACCACGTAACTACAACAGTCCGTCGACTAGAAACTGACATGAATTTGAATATATAGGAATGTCCGGCCAAAATCGCGAGTATAGCATGAATTTAAATTTTTAATCTTTTATTTCAAATTCGACAAAATCCGTGAATCTGCGGATGTTATTGTTTCATATTCCTTTTTTCTTCCTTACAAATGTAAATAGTATTCATTTGAGTGAGTGATAGTCTCGTTCTAATTCACAAAAATTACACTTTTTTTCGCGAAGCGGTCATTCCATTCAGCACAAATCGGATTTTGGCTGCCGCGACGGCAGGATCTTATCATTCAATTTTAATTATCATGATTATAGCAATCGACTTAGCACAATTTGCCTTTTAAATTGATTTCAGGTATCTTTGCAGTGTTCATGTCAATTTGTATTGAATTCTTTTTCAAAGATCTATGTACCCTTCTTATTAGTTTTTAATCTTCAGATTTCTTTTTATGTATGTGTGTGTGTGTTTGTTTAGGCTTTTACAATGAATCATTGCCGTGCATTGTGTGATCAGAAAAGGAAGGGAATACATGCCCATGTAACAAATAGTTGACGGTGATTCAAATGTGAGCAAATAAA
>BQKZ01000182.1:118857-142952 GCA_036244855.1 Temnopleurus reevesii | reverse complement strand
CTTCATGTTACGGGGCCCAGATGTGAAAAGTCCTTGGCTCCATTGACTGAGTCATTGCTTTCCCGAATGGGTGGATTCATTAAAATTAAACATAGACTACCCATTAACGGTGGTAACGCATCCACCTGAGGATAACATACCCTCTGATATCCCAATGTCTATCAGTCGACAATACCTAAAACGAGCACATTCGGTAGATCATCTGGCTTGGATTGCCGCCTCCATCCATGGCATTGGGTCCGTTGTACCCTACAACTAGGGTGTTTTATTTTTCAACTTTCAGTTAAAGATGCAGTATTGCACTTTTATGAAAAAAATTTGCAACCTTGTCAGCATTGCATTTAGCTTTAACCAAAAAATGTTAATCAAAATTGCACCAGACGGTGGCTTGATTCCCACCTGAATCTTACACTGTTGATAAAAAGAATTACAAATAGGCATGGAGGAGAGTAATACAATGTAGAGGGTTAATGGTTTACATCAGCTGAATTGCCTAATCTGAGTAAACTTTTTCTTAAAGAATTTTGCGACGATTTTGCATCAAATGACGGAGGATAATTTGCCATGAATATTTCTTAATTTGAAATATCATCGGCAATAACTATTCCTAAGAAATTTACGAAGTGATTGATGTCATAATATCTATTGAAAAAGAATTCTGAAATAAACTTTTCTGATTTCAAGCTTTTGGAGACGGGGTACCTTCAAATATTGCCGACGAGCTGTGATTGGATGTTGTGGTTAAAATGGCAAATTGTGTTGTAATAATTTGCTAATTAATCTACTTTTTCTACCGCAACAACTTGACGAAGAGGTTCGAATTGCGTGCTTGAAACTATTTATCATTCTACCGCGATTTTGCTTTTTAATTAAGACGGCAATTTGACCAATGTCCGGTATTACCAAGCGTCCATCGCGACACAGCTCTCTATTTCACTCGTGTCGCATCGATCCATCCTATTCGGACAATTATGAAAAAAAAAACTTTTACAAAGACTCCTTGGCAAATAAAAAGGTGGCCTACGTAAGCAGACCATAATTACTGGTTTATTCTCAACCCGCTTGTCTCTAACCGTCTTTTGTTGCAAGCGATGGGTAGCAGGCATTCGAGCATAGTCATCTGAGGGGGATCGGGTCTGAAGATGACAATAGACATGATAGACGCTTACGCAAGATGCGGGTGTTGCATTGTGGGACAGCTAAGCACTTTGCGGGTATCATCATCTCGTTGAGTGTTTGCTCAGAACAAGTCATGCACGTCTCGTGTTAAAGAGTAAACTCATCTTCTCGAGTGGCAAGCTGGACTTGCCCACAAAGTTTTATCATAACGTTGATCGTTAGACTTTCTTCATTACAATATATTTTTGTAATGCTTTCTCCTTCTTTTCTTTTTTTTGAATATTATTTTTTCGTTGGATCATAGCGTGGTGAATTGATATTTCAGTCTCTTTTGGAGTTGTTTTCGGTGGTGAGCAAAGTCGGAAAGCGCTGAGTGGGAGATTAATTCAGTCTTCGAGAATGGCGTCCATAGCAGCGGGCCGCTGTCCCGGTGGTCAGCTTGGATTAACCTGGTGGATTCTTATGAGCGTCCTGATTTTCGGTAAGTTTTTGCTTCACTTTTCTTTCTTTGAATTCTATTTTCCTCAGACGATATTAATCATAACACGATAAATCTATTCCTATGTTTTGAGCTGCGGTCATTACAGGATTTTGATCAGAGTGCCGTTTTGGTCTGCAACGTTTGGAAAGAGTAAACTGTGAACATCAAAGATGAGTTTGGTATTCAGACAGAGAATTTTAACTTCGAATTCTCTCTCTTAAAAAGAAATAAGATAACATTGAACATTCTTTAGAGAACACATTTTAAAGATCATTGATGATAATATTCAACAGGGGATATACGGTATCTGTGACATTGATCGCGAGTTGATAAATATTGTAGCAAAATTCAAAACCGAAAAAATTACATTTCATTTTCTGTAAAGCCTTCAAATACCCGATTCCCGATCGACACCCATGATATTAAAACAGACTTTTCCATTGGAATGCTTACAGCATGCATTAACAAAAAACAAAAAATAATAGAGGGGGTAGCGTAAATCGCGTATTAAATCGCGCATGTACGCGTAGAATTGGAATATCATTTAACCCCATAAAACGATATCCGGATATGATTGAAGATGACCCCTTTTCTTGTGAAAGTGAGCATTGTTCTAATAATAAAGAGTTAAATTCAATAGGGATAGAGTGAATGAGTCCTTCTACCCATTCGTAGAGAGAAAAAATCACATATTTTCCAGTAAAAATTATCGTGTTTTTTTTCAATGAGTCAGTATTATTGGTTCGGTTTAAACTGGACATGTTGAAAAAGTATAACATTTAAAGAAAATTGAATTCTTCCTAGCTAAACAAAATGATTACATGTTGGTAATGATTATTCTTGTTATTGTGCATGAACTATGCAGTTACTGTGCATTAACTATTAAAGGGGAAAATCACTTAATTTGCAAATGATATAAAGCATAAAAACCAGTTTGGTCTGTTCAGCTAATTCTTTTTTTTTTAATCGCTGGTATGCACTGTACTACTGCGTTCACTGATCACGGACCTTCATGATTTATTTTACACATTCTATCTTCGACACAGGCCTATATGTACTAAAAAAAACCAAAGGCCTATATGCAGACAATAGTGTAATGAATATACATTATGGTCATGTAATATTCATAAAGTGGTTGTATTGCCTACGAACTTTGGACCGGAGGTAAAAAAAAATCATATTTTAATGAAGAGCTCCGATCAATATACGGTAAATATGATAGAGGTGAGATTCGTTCACTCCCATGACTCAAATGTTATCTTAACATTTAATCAGTTAAGAGTGACAACCTTTATCCATGGTTAATTGAATCTTATGGATCAAACATGTTAAATTATAGATTCAATATTATGTGAGCATTTGAGGTTTTGGAGTGCAGCGTTTATACTGAAGGATGGAGGTTGGGTATCGGGATGCTTAACAAAAAATAACCTTGTCAAATATGCTTTTGAATTTATGATATCAAATATCATTATTTAAAAAAAATGTAGTATATTAATAGATGCAATTTATATAGCGCACGCTTTAAATTGTTATTACCCTGGCTTTAGCCCGGCAGCCATTCACGGTGCACTTGGCATTTCAAGGAATAAATATTCCTGCCAGGTACCCATTCACTTCACCTGGGTTGAGTGCAGCACAATGTGGAAGAATTTCTTGCTGACGGAAATTAGCGCCATGGGTAGGATGTGAACCTACGACCCTCTACTTGAAAGGCGAGAGTCACGACCACTAGACCACGGCGCCTCCACGTATCAACAACATTTTTCAAGGAAACTTTAAATATTTTCAAAACAAAATTTCGATATAAGAACTTTAAAACCGTCTGTTACCAAACTGAGTACCCTATTCATTTTGATGAAATTAATGCTTGACGATTGTCGTGTATCTTTCATTCGTTTCATTAACCATTTAGGTACTACTTTGTGAACGCTTAATTTCCATATTAACGTTAAATCATGCTTCGATTTTCTTTACGATGATGACAATGAATTACATGTCTTCCTGAATTTTATAACTAGAGTTTAGATGCCTTATATTAATAATGTTATTAAAATGTGCAAACTTCGGATTATGCATTATAGCTCCATAGAAGTTATGGAGGTATTCTGGAATTGACTAGACATGCTCATACCTAAGATGCCCATACAATAATAAGAATAAAAATGAACAAATTAATGAAATAAGCAATTCTTTGTCAATAGAATGACACACATTAATATTCTTTCTGGTCTCGAGCAAATAAATGATAATTTCATAAAGCACTCGAACAATAATCTATTTGAATATAGATTACAACGTCGGTTGTGTAAATACTTAATGTTTAAAATCAAGTTTAGGGGGTATTGGAGGACCTTTGTCGCTTATATCGTTTAGCAATCCATGAGATATGTTTAATTTGGTACTGCATACTTCATCTAGACTTCAGCCGACAGGTTAAATGAAATTAACAAAAATTTGAAATACAAGACGTTTACCACTCCAAACTAAATATTTATGCCGAAATGAATGGGGATATAACAAACTACATAAATAAATTTGGATTTTAAGGCGTTTACCATTCAATACTAAATATTTACGCCTTTTACAATCTTTTATTTATTTCTCAATGTGAATTTAATTTTAAGTTTTGAAGGAACAGAAAAGAACGAGTATTTGACCGAATTTGGGAAAGTTTTTTAGGCTATAAGAAACCAAAAGGAGGTGATGTACATTTTTGTATGATGGACCCATCCCCCTAAGAAAAAAAAAACCAAAAACAATAACACATCCCTTCAAAATTGAATAATTCAAAATCATGTTATATTCATATAATCGCACACATCAAGTTGCTATTTACAGGTTGTTCACACTTCTCTTATATCTTCAATAAAGGCCATATCGTTTACTGATAGTGATTTTACAATAATACTAACTTTAAAATGATAATGATGACAGACAGGGCTTGCTTTATCATTTCTCCAACGGATCACAAAGAGTTACACAAGCAGTTGGGGACAAATTTAATAAATTTCTTTAATTCATTACTTGCACTTAGTGGAATATGCTAATGCTAATAACCGTAATTGATAACGATAATTGTAATAACATTAAAAACAAAACAACAACAACAACAATACTAATGATGATAATAATGATAATAACAATAATAATAATAATAATAATAATAATAATAATGATGATAATAATGATAATGATAATGATAATGATAATAATAATGATAATGATAATAATAATAATAATAATAATAATAATAATAATAATAATAATAATAATAATAATAATAATGATAATAATAATGATAATGATAATAATAATAATAATAATAATAATAATGATAATAATAATAATAATAATAATAATAATAATGATAAGAATAATAATAATGATAATAATAATAATGATAATAATAATAATAATAATAATAATAATAATAATAATGATAATAATAATAATGATAATAATAATAATGATAATGATAATGATAATGATAATGATAATGATAATGAAAATAAAAATGAAGATAATGATGAAAAATAATATTGAATTGAATGCAAATTGAATGAAAGTATAAGATCTCGAGCTAATGAAAATCAATCCAGTATTATTTTGCATTAATACCATTCTGAAGTCTAATTTACATTAAGAGCGAAGGTTTCGATGATTTTAAATGTGTATGACCTATATTGATTCGGAAGAAAAGTTTGATACTACTATCACAACCTCGATAGTAACTCTAATTAACCGACAACATTAGTTCAATCTGATTCTAGATTAAGCTATATGGACATCGTAAAGCCTCTTTTCAAATAAACAGAGACACTGGAGGAATGATACATGCAGATTAAAGATGTAATTAGGCTAATGATACTCTTCAGGTTTTTGCAACTATACTGTTTTGCTCAAAAACACCTTCAAGTTGCATCTGGAGAAATAATTATTAAGAATGTTCCGTAAAATTTGATTTGATATAGCAAGTTTAATAAACGATGTTCTGAGACTGACAATTTCCTAAAATCAATACGAATTTTTTGAAAAAAATCATATAAAACATCTTCTAAGTCGGATGTTTCCTAAATCTGAAAATTGTTGTGGTTCTGTAAGAGTTTCGATTTACCCCATACATGACAGGAATTATTTTACTGCGAATTCAATCACCTTTTCTCCCCTAAATTGACCAACACTCAAATTATTGTTCCAGAACATTTTAGGAAATGAATTTTCATTACCAAAAGCATATTAAAACGTCAAAACCGAGAATTTTTAAATGTTAAATTGTTGCCGTTTTAAGGATATGTGACAATTTTAGAGATTATTTTCAAACAATGGCATAACAGTAATGGACAGATTTGATGTAGGCTTTTTTCTCTTTCTTCTCATGCATCTTGTTTATTTTTTAGAGCCCTGCATTAAAAGTTATTATACCAAAGCACAAAATGCGTTCCATCATCCTGAAAGGGTTAAGCAGAGTTTCCCATATATCTCTCTAAATCTTCTTACAAGCCTTTGACATCGCTGCATCGATTCCGCACCGGACATCGAATCAAAGTCAAAGCTGAGACGAGCGATTTTCATGATTTAGAATAGAATAGAAAAAAATATCGGATTCAAGTAGCTGTTCATCCAGTATGATATAAACGCATATTGAAAGCATCTTTAGTAGTGGCGCCAAAAAGGTTTCATTACACAAAGATATGTTATTACGACACCATTAGCGACAGTTATTTACAAAAGTGCCAGATTACTCACTGCAAGGTGTATATCATTATTGCTGGATCTCTTGCATTCTGATGGACGATATGAAATGATTCTGAACATGGTCATAGTTTTCTTAGAAGGGTGGTTTTCTTAAGAACAAAAGCATTGCATACATACCAAATTCATCATTCATTGTCCTATGAGAATGGATACCATCGTTACAAAAGCGCGTCGAAAATGACCGGCAGTTTCGGGCGGTTCAGTTGCTAAAGGATGGCATGAATATTTGTGTGTGTCGTTCATGTTTATGCAATCTTTTCATAGTTCGCTTATAGTTCGCTTAGAATTTGATTTTAATGATTGAAATCATCATCACTCATTTGCAGGGCTCTCTTGCAAAGCAGTTCATGTAGCTAGAATGAGATACCCAAATTGTCTTTTTTTAAGAAACTTGCATAAATAAAACAAAAAAAAAACCCTCAAAACAAACTCGAAAATGCGTTAATTGTATTCCGAGTTCTTGAATCCGTTCTAAAAGTGATTACATTGTATCGTGCCGAGATGTGCGATCAGGGCTTGGAACGGTTTGTAGCAAACTGTTTTGTGCATGGAATATTCGATAAAGTGCAAAATTATCCAATATCAGAAGTATTAACTGAATGAGGCAAATGACTGCCAAAAGTTAATAGGACCGATTCATTAATCGGACACATTATAATTTTAGCATGAATTTCTACAAAGTAATGTAATATGAACAGAGTGTTGACTGCTTATGTGGATGGAATTAAATGAATGAATTTACAAAGTGATTGAAAATATGAGTTGCATAATTCTGCATGCTGTGGAAGGTATCATGCATCAGCCATTTTGACTGGTGTTTTTTGCCTGTTCAATTCAGTTTTCTTTCAACTCGCAAAATAAATGTCACAAACAAAACTTTTAAATGTCATTCATTATCGGGTAACGCACCCCTGGTTTAGATTAGTCTGATTATATTAGATCACGGAGTGGTTACTTTTGGGCTTAACTTTATCGATGGGTAAATGTGATAAGTGTTAAACTGTTTAAGTACTGCATTAACCTTGTTTCCAATACAACAAACCCAAATGAGTTTTTGGCCGGGGTACGCATAACTTTTTTTTCTATACTTTGAAAATACTCGCGGCGGTCATTTTCTATTTCAAGGTTGGAATCCAGCTTTATATTTATTTTTTTTAAGTATTTCATAGTAATGTCATTATAAACGATTATACTAGTTTTTCATGGTTCTGGAATGGCCAGTTTATCATCAATTTCAACAAAAATGTAGAATATAAGAAGCATGAAGATCCATTTTAATTATTTATTTGTTCTATTTATTTATTTGGGATAGGGTTGCCCAGTCAGTGATCACAGTACTGTTTTTCACAGGGGCTCACGGTGGTGGTGGCAAATGCTTCAGCGCAAATTTCTGTTTTGTTATTTTCCCAATTTGTACTGGCTGAATATAAAATACATTGTTATGTAAAAGATAAACGATGAAAACCGTGAGTACAAAATGAAACTCTTCCAAATCGTCTTATCCACCCCATTGAGTGCACATACAGAAAGATGTATACATCGGAAAGTAGATAGATACCTTGGGAATCTTGGAGCATATATACAAGTGACGAAAGGCAGGAGTGAGGAAAACATATACATCGCTTTCACAATTAGATGAAGACACACAAAAATACTATTCATTTCCAAGTCATTGCGTGATAAAGCTTATATTATAAGAAAGGTTTCATAAAAGAAGTTTTAACATTAATCGCTGAATGTTTTTTTTTCATGAAAATGCATTGCTCGTTTCTAGAACACCCTTTACGGCTTCTTTAGTGCACAGCAGAAAAAAGGAAAAACAACTCGGTTACGTTGCAACAATACCGTTGTCGGATTGTTTAAAACAAAACATTATATTCTGTGACAATGTTATATTTTACACTTGTGTACTTGCTTTTAAATGAACACTCTAGGTTTTTGCTGAATGCATGAATTTATTGGAACTTGTGATGATCAATGTAGAATTGTAAAATATCTCGAATTCTGAAAATAAATTAAAAGTCTAATTGGGCCTAAATTCTTTAAAGTGTAAATATGATTATTGCTATGTTGGATCATAGACCAACCACCTCCGAATGCTTGATATATATAGAGTAAGCGATCTTATAAAAATGGGAATTTTATCATGCGAGAAGTTACATGACAATGACAATGACAATGACAATTCTTTATTCTCATGGCACTCAAGTGTAGAGCATTGGAGAACATGAAATACTCACATTTTACAGTTCTTGCCAACATGCATGTACAATGTACTTCAGGCTCCGCGCAGTGGAACCGGAGAGAGGGAGCACGACTATTGAATTATATTTTGATGAAATAAGTTTTGATACATATTTCCCTTTTTTCTTTTTCTAGGTTGTATTGGATCATCACTTGGAGCTCCACGTGTGTCTTACATCTCTCCTAGGGTTGGAAGTCTTCGCGGAGCCACAAAGATTGAAATCTTCGGTTCTGGTAAGTCAACATCAAATAAAAGATTATGGAATACATGCAAGATTTATCCTACAATGTAATCCTTAACATTTGACCCGATTAATAATTCTGATCGTGCTTTTAATTTCTTCATTCATAAATATCATGCCAATGAAAGGTGTTATCACACTAAATGCAAGTAGATATTTTAGTGCAGCTGCTTTTCGAGCACCATCAGGGGCCTGTAACATAAAAGAGATACAATCAACTTTGCGATAAATCACACATTTTAGTACATTATTTCCCATAGACTTACGATTGATATTAATCGTACGATCGATTGGAAAGCTTCGTTACGGGGCCCATGTGCTAAATAAGATACTTCACCTTGTACATTGCAGAACAATTTAGCACAAAACATTCAAAATAACAAAGTAAAAAGAACGTCGCTCTTTATACCACCAAGTCTTTATACCACCCCACCGTCACCATCACCATCACTACCACCAGCATTACCATCATCACAAATACATCACCTCCGATACCAACACCCCCACCAACTCCACCATCATCAGCAGCAACATCACCACCACCACCACCACCACCACCACCATCATCATCATCATTATCACGACGACCACCATCACAATCACCAATACCATCACCTCCACCATAACAACACCACAACCACCACCACCACCACCACTACCACCACCACCATCACCACTACCACCACCACCACCAACAACAACAACAACAACAATCATCGTCATCACGACGACCACCATCACAATCACCAATACCATCACCTCCACCATAACAACACCACAACCACCACCACCACCACCACCACTACCACCACCACCATCACCACTACCACCACCACCACCAACAACAACAACAACAACAACAAAAACATCAACATCACCACCATCACCAATACCACCACACCACCACCAAAACCACCAGAGTGATTTACCTCCACCACCACAGTATCCCCACCACCACCACCACCACCACCCCCGCCATCATTAACATCACTATTACCACCAATATACATACCGCCACAACCACTCCACCTCCACTACCCTCACCACACTAAGATATTTATACAAACACAATTTAATTAGATCCTTTTCAATCATAGTTCTTGCCAACGATATAGAGAGTAATAACGTTACCGAATAGAACTGTAGGGATGAGTACAGTCACTGACAATAGATTACATAATGCTTTTACCCAGGGGTGTCTGAAGACTATTTGTGAAGGAGCAAACATTATTATATATGACAGTAACGGTAAGTGTGTATCCACGCACTGCATGACAACGTTTAAGTGGCCATTGCTTAACTCATCTCTTCGAAGGGCCAAAAACACTTCACAGAAAAAAGAGGTCGTTAAAGCCGTCTGGAAAATCAGCACAGTCTAATTGCATATCGAACTGTTTGACAAATTGTTGTCATCCGTTAATAAGCTACACTCGAACAACTTAAAGCGATGTTTTGCATATGAAATCTACCAGGGAGATACCACAGTCAAAGTAGTATTGACTCAATTGAGAACTATAACAAAAATATATATGTAAGAAGAGGATCTAGGTACGATTGAAAAAAAAGTAGAAGAAAATGTAAATGTTGATTCGTGTCCGCTCTTGATTCAGAAATCGAAACAATAGTTGTTGAAAACTCATTTATATCTTCAAGCTTTTCAATAATCTTGTACCTATGTTCATTATTTTAGTAGCAATAACCACAGACCCTAACATCACAGCGCTGTAGAGTGAATCCATACAGGAAATGCGTTATTTGAATTATATAATTATCATTATTATTATTATTATTTACGGTGGGCACATCAGCAGTTAAGGTTCGAACCTAAAACCTTATGAGAAGGGTGCTATATTGAGAGTAGCACAGATTTGAGGAAGGATTTTTCCAGGATATTTTTCGATGTGCCAATTTTGAGTATGACTGTTTTCTATATATTGTTTGAAGTTTGACAATGTAATCGTTTTTTCTTCAAAACTAGCATTATTCATTTACATCTATTATGTAGTTATCAATCTATGTTTTCACTGATTTTTCAAATTTGTACTTGCTATTTGATTCATAATGTAGTTATTCATTATTAATCATTCATCCGTATTATTTCTATAGCGCAATAAATAAAGAGTGACATAGCGCTTTAAAATTCAACAGAACATCCAAACAATTACATTACTGTGGGGGAAAGGTACGTCTAAATATGCTTTTTTTACGTGGTAGAGTTTGAAGTTGCCCTAACATTAATTTTGTATTTCAAGATGAACACTGTTCCAGAATTTTTAAGCAGCTCCTGAAAAGTGCCTTTCATCCCTATTGGATTTGCATTTTTGGTATGACAAATTTTGTATGTGTTTGTTTTCATTCATCTTGTAGAATTTAGCCAAGATCGTTTCAGTTTTGGGCAAGGAAACGAGGACAAGGGCAACAAGGTGTACTTCTTCAATGGAACTACATCAATCCATTGCGATGTTGTGGATTACTCCAGCAACGGAGACAAGATTGTCTGTGAGACAAGGTAAGCAACCAATATGGTTTTTTTTTGGTTCGTGTAAATGCCGCTTTGTATGACTTTTGTTCAAAATCAATTGCAAATCAGCTGCAACTTTGCAAATTTTAACGCCCATTTCATTCGCTCAAGGTATGCGCATATAAAAAGACGATTTTGATTGGCAAGTTCAGATCAGCTGCAACTTGCGATCAATTGTAACTTTGAACATCACCCCTCAGTGTACTATATTGTGGATATAGACAATAACTGGTTGGTTGGTTGGTTGGGTGAATTTATTTATTCACGGTAAAAACACAATATCACAAATTGTGCCTGCACTCAGCTACAAGCTGTTTTTCAGCGAGGTCGTGATAAAACAACGTGATAAAACAACAAAATAAAAATAAATAAACTTATGCAAAATCAAATCAAACAAAGCAGAAATTCACACATATAAATACAGACAGAAACATAAAATATACAAATAAAAGATACACAATGAATCAAACTGAAATTGAATTAATTAGACTTAAAAGGGGAAGGAGATTTTTGTGAAAAAACATAACATTGATATTTACGCGCTACAAAATGGACTATTTGACAGAAAGGGAACATGCATTATTCAGTACAACATTGCACAATAGGAAGTGAAATATTGAATTATGTAATTACTTCCAAAATATCCCGCAAACTTTACCTAAATTTTGGAAAGGTTTATTGAAGCGCATCAGCTGTCAATTTCCAACAACGAAAACGTGATCATTTTCCCTTTTGAAAATAATCAAATTATCGCAATATTTAAGAACATACTCATTACCCCGCAAAACGCATTTTGTGTGAAAATTATAAAATATCCAATGTTTTCAAGTACATTTAGATAAAAAACAATACGAAAACATAAGAAAGAGATGATAGATACACTGAGAAAATGTTCATGATATCACACAAAGTTTGCAGTGGATTTGATAAAGGAAAAAAACGCAAACGTAAGAATAAACCTACAATATCATTATCTTTTAACTTTTGTATTTTCTCCTTGTAAGATATATAAATTATCAGTATATACAATTGTGAATTAGTATTAGTATTTTTTTTGTTTATTTCATATTTTTTTGCCTTTAATTGTGTGTCATTTAATGTACTATCGTGGAGGACATTGATGGAAAACAGCGGATTTGCTGATCCTTTGTACCTGTTTTAATATATTCGAACAAATAAATGAATAAATAAATGAATAAATACATAAATAAATAATTTTTAATTTTTGTTTGCCTCTTAGGACGGGTTCAGCAGGTACCTTTGATCTTTTTCTTGAGATAGATGGGGTACCTCTTAAAGACATATCAGGTGCTTCATACTGTAACAATCCTGATCACTGCAGGTTTACCGTAAGTAACACAACTTATTTCATTTCTTTATTGTGGTGTCTTTGATTTGTTTTTGTCTTTTTTTTTGTCTTTTTGTTCTCTACTGTTTCTCTCTCGTTGCTTATTTCCGTATTATCTGTTTATATCTGCAATTATAAGATAATTATCTGTTTATGTTTATGTGTATATGCCTTTATCATGTATACCATCTTAATGTAATTATTAGGGGACATCCTTTTAAACAAACCTCGCTTCTTTATTGGCCTCTATTTTCTAATTTCTTTTATCATTACCATTATTATTTACGGACTGTATTAATTTGAACTTTCAAAAGAGCTGAAAAACAAATTGATTTGATTTGATTTATATTAAAGTCATAGGGAGCATGAGCGTTCGATCGTAGCAGAAACCTGTAAATTATAAGTAAAATATTATATTCTAAGAAAAATAGTGATGATTTAATCCCATCATATATTAGTTGTCTGGCATTTACAATTATACCTATTTTTTCTTTTACATTTTAGTTCACTTTTTATATGCACTGATATGAATGATTCTAAGTAGTACCGTAAATTAATAAATACAATATAATAATAAAAGCGTATAGACTGTCTACTGTGGGGCCCCCGTAACATAAAGGTTTGCGATTAATTGCTATTTAATTTTGCAATCAATTGCAAACTTTAGTACGTGATTTGCCATAGACTTGCGATTGATATCAATCGCTATTAAATTAGCAATTAATCGCAAACCTTTATGTTACGGGGCCCATGTGTTGGAAGTGAATACGATATGAACTGGAATACTGAAATCGATAGGGAGATTTTAGTTTATTGAATAAGAGTAAGACGGGCGCACAAACAACAACAACAACAAAAACTGGGGCAGGGACGAGCATAGTTCTGACTTAATTTTTTTCAAGGTACGTTAATGCACGTGATAAAAGAAATTTCCTTTCTTTTCTTATTGTTTACCTTATGACGTAGTTTTGGTTACTCAACCATATTACTGTGCCTCGCTTCGTCGAATAATCATTGTGAAGACGTCCCTCAAAAACCTCGCAAAATCTACTTCTATTCATCCCAAAGAAAATGTAGCCCCAGACCATACCGCTATTATCGATTTGGTGTAGAGGCTAAGATATACACTGCTCTAACCCCAACAGGGAACAAATAATGTGTATATAACTCAAAAGTTGAATTATTGATGAAGAATATTGTCGCCGCTCATGTACGCAAGTCTTGAAATTGTTCAAGAAAGCTGAAAAATCAAAGGATGGGAGGGCGTTTAGAATAAAATGTTGATTGACCAGATGAGGTTTTGAAATATATCAAATAAGGAACAATCGAATAATCATATAACATTTTTTTTTCTATTTCAAGATTTATGTTCCTTAAATCTACAAAAATGTTGCTCCCCCTCCCCCGAATATTTGGGACCGAGATTTCTTATGTTACAATAAATTCTATGTAGTAAATCTGAGTTCAGATGAGTCGTCAGAATGTTTTGAAAAACTAAGAATCTGCTTTACAGTTTCGAATCTTGATTTTGCGAATAGTTATGATGAAAACGTTATACCTTTTCTATTAATGAATTTTGATATATGTTTAGCAAATTATTCATGAAGTAATCTGCTGATGTATATATTTTTAGGAGATTCATGGAGGTTTTAGTGTACAAAATAATTTGGAATACTTTCTTTATGCCATTTTCAGTTTGATAAAGTATCACGACACCTTATTCCTGGATTATCAGACATCTGAAATAAGGATTTGGATTTCAATGTTGTAGTTTAAGACTAATGCAATTTTTCATTTATATATTCGTCACCCTTACTGTCTTATCGGATTGACTTATGTACTACATAAGTTTATACCCCTTAATTAGAAGCCTATTTGCAAAAGAAAAGGAACAAATAATGGACCCCAATATCCGATACAATTCGAAAGACAATTTTAGAAAATTGATGATTACAACTGATGCAACCTTAATCCTTTCTTCAATTTATAATGATAATGATAATAATAGATATAATTTATATAGCGCACGTATCCACTCTGCTGAGTGCTCGAGGCGCTTTGCATTATTATTACCCTGACTTTAACCCGGCAACCACCAGCACACTAATTGGCATTTCAATAGATATGTCTTACATGTATACCGGTATACTTTTTTATGATACACACAATCATCATTACAATCATGTAAAACATGTTAAAGTATCCACATTTTTCTATTTACAGTATACCAGCGGGAGGACCCCTACCATCTCATCTGTTACTCCTACATACAATGTGCCAGGTAATTTGTAATAACCTGGGGCTGATAACCAGCTATCCACTTCATGCTAAGGCGTCTTAAGTTCTTGCACCACCCTCTTAACATAGTCGTATCGACGCTAATGTATATGTTACGCGGATGGCACAAAGAATTAAGACGTCTTAGCATGAAGAGGATAGCTAAGACCATTTCGAGCAATCGGCCCCAGATGTTAATTTGATTGATGGTGTCCGGTGTGAACCCGGAGTGGTGTTTAATAAATCAGGTCGTGTTTAAAGCTAATTCATATTAGCCACCGTCACATAGAAGCCCCGACTGAACATGATTGAACGACAAGTCGCGTTGAATCGTGTTGCTTCCGCGGGCTTCTATGTGACTGGGGCATTGAATGATTTCGAAACAAAATGATAATTGAAGTATTCAAGAAAAACTATTCCGGAAATTGCAAATGGGATATATAACTCAATTACGGTTTAATTTGCCCTAAGTCATGTAAGTTGTCGTTAAAGTATAGGAAACTCCATTTAAGATGAATCCTACATGAATATTTTGAGGAATTACAAAATATAATTGCTTTAATTATTTTCAATTGACTTTGCTGCTCGGAACCGGTATTTGATGGAATTTACATTTATGTCATTTACATCCTTATTCCCTATCTAATGTAGCTCTTTTAATTTCATTTAAAAAAGTAATACATTTAGAGCGGTGTTTCACCAAATAGTTCTTAAAGTTACGTACGACTTTAAGAACGACTGGAGTACATTATCGAGTTTCTCGATCAGTCAGACTCAGTACAAGAACTGGTACGTACCAGTCGTGCGTAAAATGTCCATGAAGTCTTTCTTATCTAGATGAAACACCGCCCTGGGCTTTTATTACATTACATCTCATGTATATTTATGAATAAATGTTAATTAAAAAACACCCAAATCAATGAATATAAACAAGATGAAAATGTGTTTTTTGTTTGATCAGAACAACCTTTGACGATCTATGGTAAGATCTTCACGGATCTGTACGAGGCGACACAACTCAACGAACAAGAAGATGATGCGGAGGACTTAGATGATGATGCTGAGATTATCGAGCGGTAAGTTGCGATGTGGCGGTGTTGGTTGCGATGTGGCGGTGTTGGTTTTGATGTGGTGGTGTTGGTTGCGGTGTTGATGGCGTTGTGGGTGTAATGGTGGCACATGTCATGTTGCCATGTCTGCTGTTTGTTGTTATCCATGTTGTTGTAGGCGATGGTGGGGTTGCGGGTGGTGATTATGGGAGTTTGTTGTGGTTATTGTGGAGATTGTGGGGTTGCCAAGAGTGGTGATCTTGTTGATGATAATGATTGTGGTGGTTGTGATGGTGGTGGTAGGGCTTCGGTTCAGATGTGAGTGTTGCTAAAGATGTTGTCTATGGTGTGGCGGAATTGCGGATGGTGTTTTTGGTGACGATGGCGTTAGAATTGTGGTGACCACGTTGATGATAATGATTATGGTGGTGGTGGTGATGATATTGGTGGTGGTATTTGCTGTGGTGGTGGTTCATATTTTGCTCATATTTGCATTTACATTCTCATGTATCTTATGTAACCATTTTAATATATCTTTTTAATTGCATATCTAATTGTATTTTGGTGTATATTTTTAACTTGTATCGACCCCTCAGAAGAACAGTCTTATGGCTGAGGAGGGTGTTCCACCCCATGTGTGGCAAATAAATAAAAAAATGGTAAAAACATGTAATGATAATAATGATGGTCATTTTATAATCATGTGATAATGATGTAAGCTCATGAAACTTATTACATTGTCAATTACAATGATATTGAATAACTTTCTTCACACATTATCTTAAATATATAACTTATTTTCTTGACAGTATCTACTGGGGTCCCCAAATCATCTGTGATCCAGAAGACCCAGCGACAGAGTCACCGTAAGTCGATGATTTTAACTTCTTGCTCCTACCTCAAGTTACATCCTTAAAACAGGTTTTTGTGACTATCAAGAAATACAGTTAAAAGTGTTCTTTGAGGGTTGCTCACCCATGCGTAACCCATTTTATTACGTTGATTTTCATTCACAATGTAGTTGATGAACATCACTATTTGATTTTATTATACTAGGTAGTCTCTTATGTTTAAAAAAAGTTATGTCACAATTAAATACATTGTTCAACATCGTTTTCGTTTAAAAGATTCTTAAATGCCATATTCTAAATGTTACCTAAATGGTTGATGGTGTACATAAACTAGTCTGTGAATATACTAGGCTTCAGAATCAAGGTTTAGTGTTTAAAAATGAATTAAAATTACAACATAGATATATTCACTGTGCAGTAATAAAGCGCCAGTGAACGCTTTATTCAATTTTCATAGACAGTGTATAACTTCCTTCTCTTTTACATTATTTGCTGTTTTTCACCAATCTGAACGTATTTACATAGATCCGGTGTCTTCTTGTAATATTTTTTTTAAATAACAAAATATCAATGTGTAACATTGTCTTTAAGATGGCTAGGTTATTTTCTGTATGTGCGACTTTATTGTCTCAACATGAGTATATTTTTTTTATAATATAAATGGCGGGATGTTCTTGAATAGGCGGGATTTTTTCTTTGCCATAATTATAATATACTACTGCAAATGTTTATGTTAGATTTGGTCAGCGCTTTAATCGAGATGAAATATCACAATGAAATTGCTTTGGTGAATAAACAGAGATATTATCCTGTCTCTTGGCTGCAATGATGTATTTTGATGAACATATTATAATTCATTTGGACTGAATTGAACTCGGACCATTGATATCTGAAGAAAATGGAAAAGGGGTAAATTTCGATCACCATTTTGGATGTTGTCATGTTTCTAACAGGTATGGCATTGAACTGGATGATGAGGATTCTGATTGGGGATACATCATGTGTAGGCCTCAAGGTCCCCTTGTCGGTAAGTTATCTCATCTCATCATAATTTAGATATTTTAATTTGTGATGTCATCAAGATGTTTCAATCCCCAATATGTATCTTTTAATTTGTCAGTCTCTCTATTTGTCTCCTTCCTTTCATTTAGAGCGCATATCTTTTTTTTTTAATGAATGCATAGCTCTACTGTGTTATCCCTTTTTCCTCTATCTATTTTTTGCCTCTTTTCCGTGTTTTCTCCATCATCTTTTTTCTTATTATTTTCTTTAGTTGACTCCCAGACAACGCCAAATGCCGTTGCTCTTATTCATTCTCTTGACTCTTGACTCTACATTATCAAGAATCATTTCCTTAATTCATAATTAAATGCACTAATTTTTGTTTCATTATGTCTCGTTACAACATCACATTTTGCTTTATCATGAGAAACTTTATAATCATTGTACTGATTCACTTATGTCGTGTTTGAAAATGTTAAAATATACCCGTAGCCTATTTGCATGCATAATAGGTACAACAATCGATTTGTTTCTGTACATAAAATCATTTACATCTCTCACTTCCAATTATGTGTGCATTAGACAACATTTATATAACACGGACACTGTTATCACACATACCTTTGCTTTTGAAATGATAATGGTTATGTTTATTTGCCCAAAAGTCTCATTTATTTGAACAGTAAGAAAAATAAAAATCCAAATGGACATTAAACAAAGCTACAAAACCCGTGTGCAACTAGATTTATGAGTTAAACATTAATCTGGCGCCAGCTTTTATGAAATGTCAAAGTAGGCGAGGGCAGGTGAATCTAAGGTTAATATTCTTGTGATCAAATAGTTACATTTCCGTTCCCCATCAATCCTTAATCAGCTAATTGTCTAATTAACACCTCCATCGCAACAGTGTAAATACACACGTTTTTACTAATTACGCACTCATTTTACATACAAACCTCTAAATTACAGCTTGTATTGACAATGGAATGTCTTTAGAAAGGAAAGGGCAATATAATCATGTTGCCTTGTGTAATTAATAAGATAACATCATTGGGCATTGACACTTTGGCGATCTTTTTAGCGATTGGTTAAGAGTTTTTAAGATGCGGTTGTTTGGTACCTAGGAAAACGATCTGTTTGTATATAATGTCCTTGGTTGCTCCCATGATAAGAAATAATCTCATTTAAGTGCGACCACTGTGCTTCAAGAACACCGAGTTGTGACTTTCATCACCAACAAAAGAAACCAAGGAAAACGAAAACTTTGCAATGGATTGGATTCTAAAGACTGATTCGATTGGGAATATTTGTGGTCTTGTCTTTTCTTCTTGTATTTGCTTTTGATCTTGACAATAGAATTGGTGACTGGGTCGTTCTTTTGCGAGTTGAGTTTCCGGTTTGTTTAACTTTGAAGGGGGTAAATAAAGATAATCGGTAAAGCTAAGGCACCTGTGCTCGTGCTCTTTGCCATACTTGGGGCACGAATGGACACTCTCCACCTCAAGTGAAATTACGAAACGGGTATATCAAATAATTGATTCAAATTATATAATGAAGAATGGTGAAGAAGTGTTTATTCCACGGCTCTCATTAACCTCATCAAGTCACGTTTTCGTCAGACAAATTCTGTCAAGTCAGTATCTCGCCACCTCTACTTGTTAAATCAACACAATAGGAAAATATTGATCAGTTGGAGTTTAACTCTTCATCGATTGATAGTTTTCTTGACCCTCAATAGATTTTATTTGTTGGATGTCTTCAGCATGCCCCATTGCGTAAGATTATTGATTGTTGACTACAGGTGTATCTAATGGGATCTAATGCCCAATACCGTCAAATCGAAAGCCCGAAAATGATTTTTATTGTGTGATCTATTTCACACTATTCTCTCTCTCTCTCTCTCTCTCTCTCTCTCTCTCTCTCTCTCTGTCTATATCTCTTGCTATTTTTGGTTCCCAATCCCATCCTTTCCATTCTACAGATTCAATTCAATTCAATTCAATTTTATTTCATTCAAATTAAAAAAAGTACATACATATAGGGTAAAATATATATATAAATTTAAAAGAATGAGGAGACAGCTTGAAAGACAAGATTCTTATTAGCTGCTGCTACCAGATATAGTTAATTAAAAAAGATTAAATCTCTTTACCCTCATTCACTTTCGAATCTCGATTCTCCGAGACGACATGGAGAACATCGCCTGTAAATATATCACTGAATTGCATGTGCATAATACCCAAATATCGAGTTCGTGTGCGTGGGTACGTGTCTTGTGAGGCTTGTCGCAGCGACAGCTCGATCAGAGCCGACTAATCCAACTGAATTCAGAATTTCGATTTGTTGAACAGAATCACCGCCTCCAACTGTTGCTATGGTAACTGTCGGAAATGAGTGTTTGTCGCTGCAACAAGCTTCATAAGACGCCCTCCATATGAATGGTATATCCATCAAACTAGCAATGTTCTAATTTTTTAATCATTCGTACTTGTTTGTTTGTTTCAGGTTCCTACCGTTTGCAGTTCATCGTATCTGGTTTGTATGGTCGATCCTTGTCTGATACAGACACCCTCTACGTCAGTGGGGAGCACAAGCTTTATCACTATCAGACTCATGCAGGTAATTAAACAAAAATAATTACCACATTTATTATTGATCCATCATATGAAAACATCAGAATGTACTCTGAACCACAAAGCAATGGTGACGTAAAGCAAAGAAAATATAATTTAACCTGCTGTCATTTTCATGAGATAATTATTATGCGATATGAAAATCGAATAAATTATGGTATGATTTGGTATTTAATTCCGATTCAATTAAAAACAATACATAAAAGTACAAAGAAAATGAATAATACAAATACGTATACACATGATAAAAAGAAATTAATCTCCTGGATATCTCATTCAGCAGTGCCAAAAAAAAAAAAAGAACGAGGAAAAGAAGAAAAAGAAAAAGACAACGTAAAATTATTGCAGATTTTTTTTTTTTGGTACGAATTTTACATTATGCCTTTCTCTCTATTTGTATTGCTGAGAAATATATGATGTCAAAATGCATCATCCAATGATCGTTTAAATCATTGCTAACATTACTGTTGCAGATATTGCTAGCATCTCGCCTACCCAGGGCAGTGTAGCTGGCGGGACTGATGTTGTCATTGAAGGCAGTTACTTTGACTACACCGATCCAGATCTCGCAGTCTACATCGGAGGTAAGGCCCCGGTCACATAGAGGCCCAGAAGCAACACGATTCAACACGACTCTTTGTTAATTCACAGTTAATTGCCTCAGAACAAAGAGTCATGTTGAATCGTATTGCTTCCGGAGCCATATGTGACCGGGGCTTAAGCTAAGTTTTTGACTCCCGAGCACGAGGCTAGCTCGACTAATTCGATGCGATTTGAGAGTACAAATCAGAACAAACCTGTGTTATTTATCTCCTCAAAGTCGAATTTCTAAAAAGTGGAACATATATTTTGTAGTGCCAAGAGATTCGATTGAGACAAAGTTACGTGTATTTGGTAGCTCCATTAAATAACGTAAGCGAAGTGTTGTGACGTTTCGACTTCTACCAGATATCATCATCAGGTGATGGGTGTATAGAATTCGTTGCGCGAGTGTGAATCAGTCGCGGTATGGCCACCAGGGTGACGTTTCACCAAGTTGTAAATACAGTTTAGAATACAGTTATGAATTTCTGGATAATCTTCTTATGTTCTACACTATCACTTGATCAAACAAGAGCTGGTCACTCACTATTCTTTTCCAGAGTTTCAGGATGATCTTCATCCCATGGAGCGGATAAAGAGATTAAAATTGTATAGCGCCATTATCTTGTTGAATGTTAACACTAACGTTTTAAAGGTTTGAGGACTGAGTGAATACCTTTTCAAAATGGTAAATTAACAACATAAAGGATGTTGAATCCAAGCTTTTAAGTGTTGGATCCAACATATTTATCGTGTAAATTAAAAATGTACCGTTTGTAATGGTTGTCACTACTCTAACATTTTTAAATATAGGTGATAAATGTATTTGTAAGATAATCTTCCCCTTCTCATGAAGCATGATGAAAGTTTTTGTCTCGGGTTGTAACTTTGTTCTGTTTAATCTACAGGTGTGCCTTGCACAATCCAGAACGTGAGTAGCACTGAGATCTTGTGTCGCACTAACCCAGCCGATGATAACATCTTGCATCCTAACGCCACTGTCTTCCCGGGGAGTCGCGGCCTCACACGGGAGGTCTGGAACGAGACGAGTGGAGAGTAAGTCAATTTCTATAAGAAGCTGTTGCTCGAAAGTGACAATTGATCGCAAATCAACTGCAAATCAAATTGCAACGCGCATTTACATTCGTTGATGTGCAGCAGTTTTAACAAGACGCGCATAAAACGATGATTTTGATTGGCGCGCTCCGCTCAATTGCAACTTTCGAACAACACCCCCGATGAATTAAAAGACTTTTCAAATTTCCAAACAACATTGTTGTCAAATGATTAAATCATTTTGTTGCCAAATATTTGAATGATTGTCATCAGATTTCTGTAATCCCGAAAAAGTCACCTTAAAAAGATTTGGTTGACTTTGGTGGAGATTCACCCTGTTGTCCTTAACTCGAGAAAGACATAAAGGCCGACTCACACCTTTAAGTCATTAGCCTGCGTCGGCCCAACGTTTTGGAAAGTTAAACGCGCTACCTGGACGCACGAAGACGCAGGTCATACGGTCAACTGACGCTCGGCGTATGCTCCTTGAGTGCAAGCCGAACGCCAATACACTCTCAGCGTATGATATGCGCTCGGGAGCATTTTCGATTTAAAAAAACGCTGGGTCAACGCAGGCTAAAGACGCGAGCCAAAAACGCAAAGGTGTGAATCGGCCTTTACAAACGACTTCTACGGTTTCTCGTTTCAGTGATTATTAACTTTAAGAATAGTTTGGTAAATGATGGCTTTGTATGTAGCCATAATTCATTCTTACACCAGGCAATGATAAAAGCAGTGATAGAAACATGAATGGATTCTCATAGCAAATATTGCGCGTCTTAGGAAAATAGGTATCTTCAAAAGAATGTTTGCAGTTATAATTACTGGTAACTCGTTAATGATCTAGAATATTGGCTCGTATATAATATAAGCTAAGAAGCTAAGAACTAAGTATCGGTGGAAAAAATATTATAAGCAGAGCTTTAAGATCGAAGACTTATAATAATAATAATAATAATAATAATGATGATAATAATAATAATAATAGATGCAATTTATATAGCGCACGTATCCACTCTGCTGAGAGCTCAAGGCGTTTTACATTATTATTACCCTGACTTTAGCCCGGCAGCAACCAGCGCACTTGGCATTAAAAGGAATAAATATTCCTGCCGGTACCCATTCACCTCACCTGGGTTGAGTGCAGCTCAATGTGGATAACTTTCTTGCTGAAGGAAATTGACGCCATGGGTGGGATTCGAACCTACGACCCTCGGATTGAAAGGCGAGAGTCACGACCACCACACCATGCCGCCTCCACTTATAATAATTTCGCTATTGGCATAATGCTTTTATCAACCTACAATATATTACTATAATATCATATTAAAGTCATGATCGTTTTCTCCACAATGTCCGAGATCTAAGACTTATAACAATTTCGCTCTTGGCATTAACATAATGCTTCTATTAACCTACAATATATTACTATAATATCATACTAAAGGCGTAACAGAATTGAATGAGAAACGCCTTTAAATCTAAATTCATCATCATCATTATCTAAAGTCATGACCGTTTCCCCCACAGTGTCCGAGATGATTCCCTTTTCAACACTTCAGCGGCCGACTTCTGCACCCATGTCGTTCCGGTTGCCAGCTCACCGGATAACCGTCCTTGTGGAGAACATGACCATTATGTGTCCAGGTTCAGAGGGTTCTTCGTCCCTCCTGATAATGGGGAGTACTCCTTGGGTATCCAGAGCGATGACAACTCCGTCCTATACTTCAGTCAAACGCGGTACCCCGCAGACATGGTAAGTTAATCCTCTAACCTGCTAACGGGTCTGGATAATGCTCCGAAGGTAAATCGTTGGCCTGGTCGGCCAACTCTTTGGTGAAGTCTACATCAGAGAGTATTGTTGAGTTGTCTGCATCGACTTGCTGTTGCTATATTTAATTTAATTTCATTTTATTTCTATCAAAATCACAT
>BQKZ01000182.1:53540-118761 GCA_036244855.1 Temnopleurus reevesii | reverse complement strand
TTTTTTCATTTCTTTTATAATATTAGTTATTTCCATAGTTACTTACGGTATCATATGACTGTATTATTATCAAAGGAATTGAAAAATAAAATAAATGATTTGAATTTGAATCATGACAATGACCATCATGATCATAATAATCATTATTACCACCCTCCAATTTATTTCCCGTGCTCAGGTGGAGATCGCAAGCAGTCCATCCTATTCGAACAGCTTCGAACGTTTCCCGGAGCAAGTTTCCGAGAAGATGCAACTCGAAGGCGGCAAATACTACTACATAGAATCCCGCGTCAGAGATTATACCGCTGGTGATAATATGTACCTCGGAGCCTTCTTTTATAATACCTCAATCGTGGCGTCACAGTATGATGGGGCGAGGAGTGAGGAACAGACCATCACCATCACGTCAGATGTCAGGAACGAATTCCAGGTATGATGCTCCACCGCTTGCACTCTCTGGGCCCTGCAACATAAAGCTTTACAATCGATCGTATGACTGATAGCAATCGCAAATTTACGGGGAAATCATATGCTAATGTTTGCCATTGGTCGCAAACTTGCCTTTTGATACAGAACCCAAGGCGATAGAAAAGTATTTGGCCTCATCTTCATGAAGGAAGATTAGCAAAAGAAGGCTGGGAAATATTCGAAATGATTTGAATTTAGACCTTATGGGTGGAAAAGAGAAAACAATACCGAGTAGGATATGCGCTGAAAGTATCAAAATAATAATTCAGAGATTAATACATATATTTTGAGGGATACAGCATCGATACCATTGGAAATTACCATTCTCATCATCTTTCTCTCATTATATTCAAAGTATCAATACCTTGGTATAAGATTGTTAATCAGCGGGAATCAGCTGGGGAACGTTTTGATCACTAACAGAGTTTTATTACTTATAAAGAATCAAATAGGTCACATTATTTATTGAATTATGAGAACATAGCAACATCGTGATTAGTAAGTTTACTCTACTTGTAGTAGCGATGCGAGAATGCTTGGTTAGAATTGCGTTCCAGTCAATTTCATTGAAACAAATCAACCTCTGTTTTAAGTAATTCGTCAAGAAAATCCTCAACAATATTACGAATGCTTATCATGCACCTCTGTCATCCCCAAATGGTCACCACCACCACCACCACTACCACCACTATCACCACCACCACCACCACCACCACTACCACCACTATCACCCTGTCTCTTATACACATCTAGATGTGTATAAGAGACAGGTGGAGAGTAAGTCAATTTCTATAAGAAGCTGTTGCTCGAAAGTGACAATTGATTGCAAATCAATTGCAAATCAGTCGCAAATTGTAACGCGCATTTCCATGCGTGCACGTTATGCAGTTGTAACGAGACGCGCATGAAACAATGATTTTGATTGGCTCGTTCCGATCAATTGCAACTATCGAACAACACCCCCGATAAATCGAATGTTTCATCAGATTTCTGTAATTCCGTAAGAGTCACCTTCGAAAGATTTGGGTGACTTTGGTAGAGATTCACCTTTACCAGTNTTTCCACAGTCTATAACCTACGGTAGCAGCCTCTATGAGACGCAGGACGTGCGAGTCAGGTATGGTTGTTTCGGTATGTTCTGCGACGGTGATGACGAATTTACCATGACGACGATGACGGTGGTGAATGTCACGATGGATGTCAATGCAACGACACCGGAAACGACGACCATGTCAATGACGACAGAAAACAGCACTGAGGGAAGCGGCAGTGGATTCTTGGGATACTTTAGCCTCAGTTATGGCGCATATTCGACATGTAAGTTTAACAATTCTTTTGAAAATATTGATGATGTAATGACGAAAATGAGCAAAATCAGTATTATTTCCTTAAAGAATATTAATGACATGATCTCTGGGCCCTATTGCATAAAAATTTGTGTTTAAACGCAACTCAGAAAATTAAACGCAAGTCCTAAATACGCGCTCCTGATTTGTTGAAAATAGAGTTGCGTGAAATTGTTTAAACGAAACTTTTATACAATCATGACAATAGGGCCCAGGTCAGCAAATAGACGATACCCTACAGTAATTTTGATAAGAACGTATTAACCGTAATGCTACAGGACAGATCATAGATGTTTTTGCCTGTAGGATATTATCTTTTTTTAAAATACATTTAGTCATTGGTGTACAGGTCGCAAGTACGTCAAACACCATAAAGTCACAAAAAACAAAGGAATATAAATCATTCCATCTGGACTTGGAGAGACAGAAATATTATGGATCCGATCCGGGACGCCCCTCCTGGTTCGATGGCGGGAAACTTTCATGGTTGTTTGGTAATGACGACTCAGTGGCGACGCTGTGATGACGCTGTCATGACGCAGTGACGTTAACGTCACCAATCAACCATAACGGTTTACCGCCACCAAACCAGTCGAGTTGTAGAAGCGTCCAGGCTCGGATGCGGAACGTTTTCTTTTCTTCATATTCATAAGTTCTGGGAGGTGTTTCACCAAATCGTTCTTAAAGTTACGTACAACTTTAAGAAAGACTGGAGTACGTTAACGAGTGCTAAGGCGCGCAAGATTCTCGATTATTCAGCACAAGAAATGGTACCAGTCGAACGTAAAGTCGTTCTTAGTCTTTATTATCTTGTAGAAACAAGTCCCTGATGCAATGATTAAATCCCCAAAATTTTGATAGTATATATTGTCCGTGTTTTCCAAGACGGTAGCTAATTGGTACCGCTGCACGAAAACTTCACTTCAGTTACAATTTGATTAAAATATGTAACTTCTATAGAATTAAAACGCATTTCTCCAGGATGCCCTTGTTTGTCGAATTGTCTTTGTCTTCATGCAACACTGCGATTAAAATGCGGACGATATGAACCTATATATATTTTAAAGCTCTTGTTCTTCTATATCCCACCGTGTAACTCATTGTCATTTTACTTTTCTTCAGATGATCTCGAAGTTGGCGCTTCGGCGCAAGAGGTTGAGGATGCACTCAACATGCTGCCTCTTGGTAACGGATCTAACAGTAACGTCACGTACGGTAACCTGTCCGTCACAGTCACCGCGTTTGAAGAGGGTGATATCACCGTATATAGGGTAGTCTTTAATAGCTATGGTGAGCATTATTCTATAAATGGATCCGAGCGGGTTCATCTCTCCTTTGGGGACCATGAACATTTTACTCTAAAAGGAGTGATGTTTTACTCTTATCTCTTTGAGGATAGGGATAATCCCTTAATTCCTTTTACGTATCTCCCGCTTTAAGTCCATTTAAAATAGAATCCCCGATCTCCCGCTTGATATTGCATTTTGCCACATTTGATGGACTTTTTTTCAAGTTCAACCACCAATTTGACAGAAATGAATATGAATCAATTAATTTCACCCAATTTGTTCTTGTTATCAGTTAAAATGTAAATCAATGAGAGCACGAGAAAGCATATAATATTATCCCCATGAAGTATTGTGACTTTCGGACACTTTTTTAGTAGTGTGCAGAGAAACAATTCCATGATAATCAACAGCACAAAAGTTATTATTATTTTAGTTATTCATTGTCCTCTTACACCAACAATCACTCAAATGATTACATTAGTGTACGCACATCAAACGTTTGTTTGAATTATTAGGATTTCATTTGATATGACAGCCTAGATTAATTTGCTTTTGTTTTATTTGCAGGTAACTTTTCCCTGTTGGAAGGTGAGACGGATGACAGCAATATTCGAGTGAATGTCAGCCGGGTAGCTACCGGATTAGTGAACGGCACCGCTCCGGCAAGCTTCAGGCTCTCGTACGGCGGACGTGTATCGGACAGTTTAAGCTTCTCTTCATCAGCTGACGACGTAAGTTGAAAGAGGATTTTATTTTCAAATCTCACATGGGCATGGAAAACTTACAGGGATGCGATGATTAATGTTGAAGATGATGATTAAGAAAGAAATTAAATTTATGGACATAAAATGGATCGGACGATTGCTTCATGAAACACCCTAGATTTACAAAAAATGTGACAATGATGTTCATGATGTTAGGGTGCCTTATTGTTGCAACGCGAACGTTATATGGATCGCCAGAATGTTCAAAACACATTCCAAAATAACTGGATAGAGGGAAAGTTTATGTCCTATTTACCGACGCTATATGCTTCTTTTTCACCCCCTCCACAGGGAAAGTTACTCTCTTCGTTTATTTTTACTCAGCAATAAAAATATACAAAATACAGTTACATCAACAAAATATACATTAAAAATACAATGAAACAAAACATTTATAATATAAAGAAAATCAATGTTCGGCTTCCACTTTGAAGGTCCATTCAACGTCCCATATTATACCAAACGCGTCATAAAGCAATAAAACATTATGATGATGATAATGGTGATGATGATGATGATGATGACGACAGATTGGAAAAGATCAAGCACAAAAATTAAATTGTCGTTTTTCCCCAGTTTTAATTATTCATAGTGACCAGTTGAACACGTATTTGCTTTTGAATGTTAATGTATATTTTCAAAATTTGTGTCAGTTTAAAGAAGATGAAAGGAATAGTTCTCATCAATGATTTTTTTGAAGGAAATATGAGATTAATTTGTGAAAAAGGTATATTTTTTTGAGGTGTTTTAATGATTTCTGAAAATGTGCAAACACAACAAAATTACATTACAAGGTTACTGTATGACAAAAGAAAGTTAGCACCAACTTGTTTCCCTGTATTATTCTGACATGTTCGTAGAAAGCAATAACTTCCAATCCCACTTAAATCATGAATATCGGAAATGTTTCTCTTATTTCAGGTTCGTGATGCGATCCTTGACATGATCACGGTACAATGCCAGCGTACTAGCAGTGGAAATCCATACTACTATGTCGATTACGAGTCCGCTGCCGTCGGCTCCGAATACGGAACGCGTGTTTACGACCAAGAACCGTTCTGCGGACGAACATCGCTTCGTAACCCAACATGGGTGTTCTTTGTCGGCACGATGGGTTCTGTTTCAAGTGTTGATCTGAGATATACAAACAAGGTAAGAACATTGGATTGGGTTGGGGTGAATGCATGCGCGCACCAGGGGGGGGGGGGCGCAAAATTTGATGTAAAAAAGGCCTTAAAATTGCTTAAAAGGGGGCGCCAGATCGTTGAAAGAAAGGGGGTGCAAAATTGGTGATAGAAAAGGGGGGCGCCCAAATTTTAGCTTGTCAGCTCAGCCAGGAGGGGGTGCCAAATTTGTGCTCAGCCCCCCGGGCATCAAAATCCTGGGTGCGCACATTAAATGTTTATTGAGGAATTCCCTTGGCGGGAACTTAATCATTACTTATTCTGAAAAGTCTCCATTAAAGTTAAGAACGATTTTTATAGTCTGGAGTACGTTTATGGTAAATTATGAGTTTATTTTTTTTTCTAGTTTTTGACTCACAATCGTAACAGTCTTTGTAATTGTCATGATCGTGAATATTATCAAACTTACAAATCCATTAAAATGGGAAATTATCTGGAATGTAACGCTAACTGATTGGACGCAGAATAAGAAGACAATAATAATGATAATGATAATAATAATTTAATTCATATAGCGCCTTTTCCAGAGGCTACAAAGTGAAGACCTATATTCAGCCATATCAGGAATTATAAAGATAAGTTTTGAGGTGTTTCTTGAAAGATATACGTGTCCTTTAAGTTCAGATATATTTCAATTTCAGATATAGGCCAAGGGTGATTTGGCTTTTTGTTTCCATTTTATTTATGAATTTAGTAAAAGAATAGTGAAAGTAAAAACATGTAAATTGAACATTTAGGAGCGCTTAAGTCATATTTCCATGCCTGATTCTTCAGTTGTTGGTTGAAATTAAACTCGCAACTTTTTTTTGTTCATAGTTCTGTTTCGCCTTCCGTGGTACTGGCTTTGAGAAGTACGTGTATATTTGGGTGTCATGGTATGACAAGTCCAGGGAGAGTCGATACAACGCCATGTATATTCCACTTAGCGTCAGTTATAGTGAAAATAGGTATGACTTATTTTTTCCAATGTATTTTTCTTCATTTTTCATATATCTTTCTGTTTTTCTCTCTAAATAAAAACGATTAGAAAGTAATATATTTCAATTGTCTTTGAGGACAAATATGAAAACAATATAAAATGTTCAATCTCTGTTTTAATTTCTAATGATTTTAATCTAAGATTAGTTTTTAATCCATGCTGCTGAATAAAATTAAAACTTAAAGCCACCACACACAGCACGATTATAAGTCGTATAAGACCTTTATAAAAAGAATGAACGAGAATGGAATCTTAGAAAAAAAAGTGGAGTTAGATAGAGATGAACCACGAAAAGTTAAAATTCATTTTCATACAATTTCATTTCAGTTTTGCTCTTAACATTAACCCATCTTGAAGAAGGAAGTTTTTATGATCACGTTTGTGATGAACCTATTTCGCGCCTTTGAAAATAGTTGTGATAGCAATGTTAATTTCCTCATTTACTCAATTCTATCTCTTTTATCTTGCAGCTGGCAACATTACTGCGTTGATATGTTTGAAGTGTTATCTGAGTCGTGGCTTATAGATGACTATCTTTCCGGTACTCAAATTTTACTGGAACGCATTCGAATGTATCCTAAGACAGACCAAAATTTCTGGGTTGATAACATCTACCTCGGTAACAAGGAGGATTCATGTAAGTAACGAGAAATTGAGACAAGAAAATTGAGGGCTTAAAACCAGAACTGTCATTTTGAGTAATATAAATGCATGACAATGATACTTTTGGCCAACAGATGAAAAGGTGATAATTCCCCCATATCCCTCGCATGGTTTTAGTTTCTGCACATTAACTGATAGGAATATTCATCACTTTTGTGGACTTAACTTTTTTTCTTATTGATACACACACAAAAATGGGACAGTTCTGGTATTAAGCCCTTGAAATGCAATGTTTTTTTAACGAAACTTATAGGAATAGTCAATATTTTGACTAAATAAAGATTAGCCTGATTACGAAATCGATTCAGAGAGTAACATCACAATGATGACGTTCATGATAACACTTGCAAAGCAGCTTTTTTGTTCTCGTTGCTCTAGGTACCTGTATTTTATTATCATTATTTATTATTATTATTATTATTAGTAGTAGTAGTAGTAGTAGTAGTAGTAGTAGGAGGAGGAGGAGGAGGAGGAGGAGCAGACTCATTGGTATTAAAATCATTATAAG
Source organism: Temnopleurus reevesii (assembly GCA_036244855.1). NCBI lineage: Eukaryota > Metazoa > Echinodermata > Echinoidea > Temnopleuroida > Temnopleuridae > Temnopleurus > Temnopleurus reevesii. The sequence goes on along the minus strand of BQKZ01000182.1, from coordinate 111,560 downwards.
TATTATATAGCTATTACCATTATTGTTATCACTATTAGTAGCATTATTGTTATTGTTATTATTAACATTACTATTAGCATTGTCATTATTTTTAGCATAGTTGGTAATATTAATATTATCATCATCGTCGTGATACCGTTGTCATCATCAGAGTATCCATGATCGCACTTAAATGAAAATGGGGGCGAAAGGTAATCTTTATAAGTATCCTCCAAACGAAATAATAAAGTAATGATTGTAACAGAGTATATGCTGTAGCTCTCCTCTCCCTTCATCCTCCTTTCGATTTCTCCATCTCGTACTCTCCATTGCTGCGGGGATCACTACCAGCCCCAATCCGTATACCTTATTTTATTGGGCAGTCATTTACTGTGCCGGTGTAGTTCACGCTATACGTGTGTGTGGGGCCCTCAGAGTCTGACTACGCGACGTTAGAATATTAAGATTCGATAGCTCAAATTGATATGTTTCAGGCATAATTAAGTGTGTGGTTTGTTTTTATTCATAATTTTCATCATCATCGATCCTTTCATTATTTTTCTTTCTCAGATGGAACGCGTGTGCCAGCAGCTCGACCCAATGATAATTTCATTCTCGACGCTTCCGTGGTAGATGCTCCTAACGGATACACTGTCGAACTCCAGCCCGCCCAGTGCGGGTATGATTTCCCTCTCATTGGGGTATTCGGGAGCACCGTGAACGCGGGATCGAGAGAGGAAGGGAGTGACTTTGTAACGTTTAGTAGTAGTCTTTGGGAGGATGGTGCGAGTATGAAGGTGGAGTCTGTCCAGCGCTCAACCCCTCCAGTGTTTGGAACATTCAATCTCGCTCAGGAAGGCGGGGGCACTGTGAATGGTGAGTTGAATATCTTTCTTTTTTATAAACCTTTTAACTATTTTCCCCATTTTTTATTCCTTTTTAAAATTGTTCTTGTAAAAATTATCATGTTTATTTTACTCAAGCAAATGTTATGGCTAATTCTTTCATTTTTGCCCCAGTAGAGCAGCTTCTCAACGATTCAAATTGTTCCTCCATCTCTTCTCTTTCCAATCTTTCTTTTATCAGTATTTATCTTTATGCCATATTCCATTCCTTTTTGTCCATTCCCTGTCTTGTGTTATCATTATGGTTCAATCATACAACTTTTCTTCCCTCTTGCAATTGACTGATCTCTTCTGCAATCGTCATGACTTTTAACACTCCTTGTGATCTAATGCACTTTATTTTTTTGTCTTTTGTCCTCTTTAATCTGTTATGTAATCATTGTAAGCGCTTTGGGCCATGCTTGGAAAAGGGCATTAAAAGAATTAGTATAATTAATTATTATTATTACTATTATTATTATTGTTATTATATTATTATTCATATTATTATTACTATTATTGTTATTGTTATTATTATTAGTAGTAGTAGTACTAGTATTATTATTATCATTATTATTATTATTGTTGTTATTATTATTATTATTATTATTACATGTATTATTATAATCTTGTAGGTCTGAGTGGTCAGAGTACAGCAGACCAGATGAAGGATGCCCTGGAAGCATTCCTAGACGCTGGTGACCTCTTGGTGACCCGGTCCGGAGAGTGCACAGGATACAGTTATAACGTCAAGTGGATCAGCAAAGGAGGCAGTCAAGGTCTTCTCCAGGTAGGTCAAGATAATAAAAATAATAATACACAACATTTATACAGCGCTTTATGCGAAGTGTTTCTAAACGCTCTGTGTATTATTACCCGGCTATAGCATGGCTACCATTTGGCTCTCACTGCATTCAAGGAATTTCTTCCTACCAGTACCCATTCACCTCACCTGGGTTGAGTGCAGCTCAATGTGGATAAATTTCTTGCTGAATCTGTGCCCCTCAGCTCTGGAATCAGTTGCCAACTAATTTGGGATGCTCCTACCCTTGGAACATTTAAATCAAGATTAAAAACCTTTCGATTCAACAGTCAATTGATTATTATTATTTTTTATTTATTTATTTTTTTTTAAACGTAATGGAAAATATTTATTACAAGCCGATACATCAAAACAGTTTTTCAGTGAAAGATGTAATGCCGATCTTCTTTCACTTTTTGTATTTCGTTCTGCTTGTTTTGATATGTGTTGATACTTCTCATTCTAATATCATTGTTATTTTGCAATTTCTATTAATTTGATCTATATGTATATGCTATGTCTTGTATTGATTTACAAGGATTTAACGCATCATTATGTAAAGCACTTTGAACCTGTTGTAAATTATTTTTTATTATTATTCCCATTGTTATTTAAATATGCATTCAAGATGGAACTGGGGCAAGCAAAGACAGGATTCAATTCAAGATTCATTTGATTGATTCCTTGAATTTCATAAATACACATTTTCAATATATAAATGAAATGAATGAACAAATGGAAAATATCAAAGATAAAGTAACCATTACAACAAAAATATAAGGAGAAAATAGAAAATGGAAATCAGGAACCAGCATGAGCTTATTGTGTGCTGGTCCAAGTGGTTAACACGGCCAAAACTTGTATCTGGCAATCTGTAGTAAAATAGATTATTTAAACAACTGGAAGGAAATGTAAGCTGATTCACACAAATTTTGCAAATTCTGTATCTGTTTGCTCTGGTTTATGGTACGTATTAAGTGAGCTTGATTTGCCCAATCTTTGAAAAACTTTTTATCTGATTCTGGTAATATTTATATCTCTAGACAGATCTGAGAATACAAATACAGTATATGTTGTATTGCATGAATTCTAATAACCTTACAACACTTTTCTTTATTTCTTTTGGTATAAATACAGGTGACGCACAACGGGCTGTATAATAACGTGACCGAGGTCAATGTGACGACAGCTAGAGTCCACGAAGGTGGAGTCTTCCTTGAGAATATCCCAGGAGAGTTCCTCAGGACGGTTAACGATATTCCTCAGGTACGTACGTCCACCTCATATTAATATGGCGTTTTCGATTTCAGTCAACTGTGACGAAGGGCACGTCGACTGGAAGTGGTACATCATAGTGTTGCACGTCTGCTCATTGTTTTGTCATGGGTATTTGAGCATGTAACAATGAGAAGGCGCGTAAATCTATGACGTATCACTTCCAGTTGACTGTGACTGTGACTGTGACTGTGACAAATAAAATCAAAACCTTCATAATACCCCAGAGACGCCAATGGTTCTAGAGTATATGTAAGGTGTATTTTCATACAAATTGATTGTCCCATCATTATTTTTGTTGTTAAAACTTATCATTGTCTCCCATTTTGACTTTTTAATGTATGAATTGATTTATGTATCCTAATTTATTTGGAGCTTTGCAATTGATTTTTATTATATTTTTGTTTGATTGGAAATGAAAGTTAACTAAACTTAACAAACTGAACTGAAACTGACACAGAGGTGAATACCAGAGAGTATGATTATTATTGTTATGTTTGCTCTCAAATTTGTTCAGCTGTTATGTAATTCACATTTTGGACCTCATGCATATTCTGGTATCTCTGATCACCCCTCCCGAAGCCTGCAAGGAACTGTAATCTTTCATGCACAAGGGGTTTGATTGATTTGTTTTACTAAGCAAATTACATTGAGTCTTTTTCTCAGAGAAAATGTTATACTACTACTACTACTACTAATAATAATAATAATGGTGGCTACTTGTATAGTGCGCAGGTCCATCTTTATTGGTGCTGAAAGCTTTACACTTATTATCAAGCGCTTTTTAAATGAAGACTTGACAAGTGATCTAAATATTTGTTAAATAATTTCCCTAGGTTGTTCCTCACAACACGTTGCACAATGTTTTTGCTTGGCCTGTACAGATCAGATACGCTACTGAAATTCCATTTCAAATTTTCACCGCCCCTCCTCAAAATTTAAGATATATTAGAAAATGTTTGATTAAGAAATTTTCCTTATTATTTGTCACAACAGGTAGAGGTGATAGTGAATGGCATCCCTTCATCATGCCGAAGTGGCTCTTGTTCATACACGTATGCTCCTGCTGTTACGCCATCTCTTAGCTCCATCACACCAACATCAGGTAAATCAACAGGTCAAAGGTCATGGAGAGCACTCTGTTGTTTAGTTATAACCAGTATATAGCTATATAACTGCGCAGGGTGGTGTTTCACCAAGTTACAAAAGACTTTAAGAACGACTTTACGCACGACTTGTATCAGTTCTTGCGCTGAACAATAGAGAATCGAGAATACACGTATTCCACTGGTTAACGTACTCCAGACTTTCTTAAAGTCGTGTGTAACTTTAAGAACAACTTGGTGAAACAGCACCCAGGTACTATAACATTGCAATAGATATGATAGTAAACTATCATTCAAATATTCATTAAGAAACAACTATGATTGAAATTTATAGTTGTTCAGATGTAGTTGCTACTGTTAATGAGGTAGATTGTTAAAGCAATGATCCCCTTTTTTACCACTGCCACCGTGTTGGTGTGTTGGGCGTTTCCTGATATTCAATACACAACACAATGTAGATTGTTATGGCAATGATAACAGGACTATTGAGACGATTGTTATGCTTAATCAAAATATAGTATCTAAAAATTAGGAATTGTAACTACAGAAATTATGATGCCATCACATCATAATAGTTGGATATATCATTTTTTGCGTTCATAATTTATGGAATTCCACATTTGTACACTAGTTTATGGGCAAGTCATGGTAGTGAAACTGTGCCACTGCAAAATTTCTTCTTATATACACTAATACATTCATTTTTTATCTCCTTTTCCCCAGGCTCTGCTAATGCTGGCACCACTGTTGTCATCACTGGTACAAGTTTCAGCGATGTTGCCTCAGAGAATAATGTGACCATAGGGGGCGCTGCTTGTATGATTGTTGATGCCAACGCGACAAGGATTGAGTGTGATGTTGGGGAAGCCCAGGGAGGCGTTTACAACGTCTCTGTCATCGTTGAAGGAGTAGGAAGTGCTTCACTCCCAGCAGGTTAGAATCTATTTCTATGTGATTTGGCCTAATAAGTTCTAATTTTACAGTTTTCAACCTGGAATGTGAGCATCAATTGTTTGATTTTCAAAACTTTATCTCCCATTTTTCAGTTTTCAAACTTTGGTTTCAGATTTTCCTTGATTCATTTTTACTGATGTTCACCCATTTTTGCTGTTTTCAACTCTTGATTCCTATTTTTCATGTTGATAACAAACTTCTAAATCCTACTTGCTCTTATTCACAGTCTGCATTAATAGGATTGGGTTATCTATAATTTAAATCATAACCAGACTTATAATGATTGATCAAAATTGGCCACAAACCAAGAAATCTAATCATTAACAATATTTTACATATTTATGCGCAGATAAAAACTGTAGCACACAGACTTCAAACTTTTATTTTATGTGTATGGACCACAAATAGGCTTCTTTTAGTAGATTTGTTGAATCATTCCATTTTCATTCTATGTCTTTCCAGGAGGAGTTGAATTTGAATACACCTTTGATGTTGACACGGTATCGCCAGAAGAGGGCAGTTCAGCGGGAGGTACGGAGGTGACGATCAGCGGCTATGGTCTCGGGGGAGAACAAGATGTTGTGGTTTACATTGGCAGTAACGAGTGTGTCATTGTGACTGCATCGTACGATGAGATTGTCTGTGTGATTGTTGTCGAGGTAAGTATTGATGTTTTTATGTTTACCAGTTGAACAAATTTGATTGCAGTATCAAAAAGGAAAGGTCGAGTGAAAATCAAGTAGGCAGATTCAATTTTGAACTTTCGCAGTCACCCATTATTTAGGCTTTTTTCAACAAGTCACAGAAAAATAGATTGAAGCATTTTGTTTTGATGACAGCCTCTCATAAGAAATTGTTCTTTCCACCGCGCTTCAAGTTCATTTTATTGTAGATTTTTGTCTTGTATTTATTTGGAATGAAATAGAATGCAAAGTGTGATTGAATTAAACAAAATAGATTCTTAATCAAATCAATATGATGATTTAACATTGATGTATTAAATAGCAAATGCAATTTCTGTTGTTGGTCCAAATGTAGGAGGCATTTAATCGTAATATTTTACAATAACACCAATCAATATTTTCAACTTTCTGTTATTGAAGTGTGCATACATTTTGTCTCTCAACATTTAGTCAAGCTCCCGCCGTCGACGTCGTTCAACCACGGATGCTGATGTTGTCGTCACCATCGATGGAGTTGATGCTGTAACAGTCAGCAATGGGTTCACTTTTGATTCAAGTCTCACACCAACAGTCACCGACATCGACCCAGAGTATAGCAGCATTGTTGGTAAGGATATGTGAAGTATTGAGAATATATATTCCCAATGACTCTAGAAGACAGCGTTGTTCATGTGTGTACTGCACACATGTGCGATTGTGCTGTACATGTGCAGCAAATAACCTGGGATTAGAAATGCAAAAATACATGGTATGGTATGGTACTTTATTCCCAATCGTTAAAAAGACATATAATATACAACATGATACGAAATAAGAATACATTTGGCAAATTTACATGTGAATAAAAACATAACTTGCAAATAATAAGATTGGCTGGATTGCCCTTTCAGAAGAATTAAAATAAATACTTCTGTTCTTCCAAGAGGTGACCCTCTTCAACACTGCCAGGTCCCTCTCAGAACAAGGCTGATGTAACTTAGAATTGGAGCTCAGAAAATGAGGCATAGTCTGGTTGTCCTATCAGGAAAGGGTAAAATACAATAAAGCTCCAAACATGCTTTATGTTGGTGATGGTTCTCTCTGTAATGTTCCCATCAAATTACCATGAAAAAGTGGTATAGCTTTATATTGTTGCTTGTTACTTCAGATACGAAAAAATAGCATTTCTAGGTCTGCAAATATGATTGTTGTGAATTGATTTACTAAAGTATAGAAATTGAGTATTAATTTTTTATTTTTTGTCCACTTCTAGGTGGAGGTGATTTGACCATCAGCGGTTCATCATTTGGTTCCAGTGGCGCTGTTGTTATGATCGGTTCAGAACCTTGTGAGGTGACTTCACAGGATGGCTCTTCCATCGTCTGTGTCTTACCCCCTCATGTCCCAGGGGACTATGAACTAGATGTGAACATTGATGGTGTTGGCCTGGCTGATACAAGGTATGCCATACTCCCTCTGGAATTCACCTTGTATTTCTATCCCCTATGCAGGCCTGCCAAGCACAATTGTGGGATTCAGCTTTGAAAAATGTACGGAATAGGAATTTTCCCTGAAAAATAGAATTTTATGATGAAATAATGGATCTTTAGACATGTGTGTTTGTCAGCTCTTCCTATGAGACTGTAGAACAAGAAATCATAAGAAATATAGACTCGGTACTTTTATTCTTATTCATCTTAGTCATGACAATATGAATTACATATTTTAACCTTATCTCCTCAAATTTATTGTAGGGTTTATTTTGTTAATTTAATTTCTGTCTGATGTGGAAAAATTGCTGCTATTTAACAGTGGTTAGATGTAATTTATTGTAGGGCCTATTTTGTGAATTTAATTTCTGTCTGATGTGGAAATATTGCTGGCATTTAAGAGTGCTTAGATGTAATTAAGAGCTATTGAGAGTAATATTGAGTCTGTGCTCATTAGGTAATAACTTGTAACCCCACTGATACTTTAAACCTTCTCATGAACTAATTGTCAGTTGAGCAGTGTTATATATATAAAATAAGTTTATTGTTGATATCATTACTGATAGAAGGAGGAAAAGTTCCTTTTTTGTTTGTCATTGTTTTCTAATATGCATTATTTTAGTACTAACAATTTATATCCACAGAATCTAACACCACAGCTCAGTAGAGTATTTCTATATATTGACTGCGCTATATGAATTATCTAATTTTTATTATTATTATTACTATGCTTTCTCTACCACAGTGCCATCAGCTCTTTCAGTTATGTCCTAGACGTGACTGGAATGTTCCCTGATAGCGGATCTCTTCAAGGAGGTACCGAGGTCACACTGACCGGTGCCGGCTTCGGTACCGATACTGAGAACATTACAGTGACCATGGGCGGGTTTGAATGCGAAGTGACTGCAGTGGAAGATGAAGAACTGACATGTACTATCGCGAGTGCTTCGGTCAATCATGCAGTGGACAACATGGGAAAACATGCCCGTAAGTTTAGCTGATAATGCAAACGTTTTTCAATCACCTCGATTTTTCATTTGTTGGATGTAGCAAAAAAGTTTCAATTGATTCTCAATATTAGAATTGATAAGTGTGCTACCTAAAAGATCATTGTTGTATGTGATCATTTTTATATGTGCAGACCGTGCATTGCAATATGCAATTGATTCGCAGATGATTTGTAGTTGAATGGAGCTTTCTAGCAACAGCCCCATGGACCTTTAAAATCCCAAAACACTTGGTTTCTGAAATCATTCAATGAACTTTAGTAAATCTTTTAAACTACTTCTACCAATCACGAATGTAGTATTTTGGAAAAAAATCATGATTTTTGTTTTCTAGAATGTTTCTGAATTTTTCTACTGATTAGATTCTTGCATCCCAGTGGTCCATATTTTACACTCGTTTCTCCCATCCTTTCAAGATCCATTCATAGGTCTATTTTAGAGACGCTTTATTCAATTAAACCACAGCAAAATAACTTTCTGTCATTGGACAATCGTATTAAAATGTTTTTGCAAATTCATATGTTTGTTTCTACAGAATTTGGCCGCGGTTACAAGTGGGATCCCCAGCTTGTCCAGATAGTTGCTGGCGATTCTGTGACGTGGTCGTGGAATGTTGATCCGTACGTGAGCGGTATCGGATACGCTGTTCAGCAGACTGCTGGTGGCGACTCTGTCGGATACGATGGCACAGGATTCTACAGCGGCGGAAGATCCACATCTTCAGGTCAGTGAATGATCTAATTGGAAACTAATTTATTTTTATCAGCTGATTAATTGTGTTCTCGTATAATGTGTTACTTCAGCAACAGTCATAAGTAAGCTTAGGAGAGTTACAAGAAAGTAGCAAATTGTGCAAAATATCAATCAAAACTAGCATACATATCTATTGGACTGATGTCCAGGGAGTGTGTACATATATTACAGATGCTCATATTTGTTGGTGTGACATTTCGTTATACCCTGTTTCTCAATTACATTTTTTATGCAGATTATATATGTATGAGTATAAATATATGGATTTTTGTCCAATATTCACACATGTTATTTTCCTGCATTAACCTTACAATATCTTGTGAAACAAACCCCTTCACGGTTGCGGCATTGGTCTTTGTAAGAGTTTAAGCTCACATTCTCTCAACCATAATACAATGTATATGAATTTGAAGGGAGGAAAATGATATCTTAAACGCTTACTATGCCCAAAATTGCTAGAATTTTATTGTTTTTTTGTAAAAGTTTCCCCCTTTTTCCCTAAGGGGAAGGGATCATCCCTATTATCACTCTGCTGAGTGATGAGGTGGTAATTGTTAATTATCTTACTCCTCCGGTGTCACAGGCTCCTACACCTATCAGTTTGATGTCCCTGGAATCTACTACTACTCCAGTGGTGCTGTCAGGAGTGATGGTACCCTCTTCATGAAGGGTGTAGTAGAAGTCGCACAGCCTGCTACCATTGCTGGTCAGCTTGATGTGGTGCTTGCTGGAATCAGCGCACAGCATGACGTCAACTCTGGTAAGTTGGTCACTCCTGTAGGTTTCTTCCTCAGCCTTATGCTAATGATTTGTGTGAAGATGAGGATTCATCCCTTGCAACCTAGCTTCCATTTAAATTAGAAGTTTGAAGAAAATTCCATCATAGCCATGGGGATGCTTATATGCCCAGACATTTTGTTCATTTTGATCTTTGTTTTAGATTTGATCCATGACTGCCTCTTGCCTCGCTGACCACATTCTTAATTTAATCCAGTGTATGATATTTCTTTGGCAGTTCAAGATTATTGAAGCTTTGGTTGTCTCATTGACACTCTAAATCTCCCATGTTATTTCAATTCAGGAACTTTAAGACAGCTCATGTTGGAAAGTTTACAAATCAAATATTAGTGATGAAATGTTTTTTTCAGGAAGTGCGGGGGGTCAGGCACATTATGTAATAGATCTTATAACTCCAAGCTCTATCATAATATTTTGTATGCAATGTGATTTAGCTTGAATGCAGCAATACTCTTTCATTAATAATCATGTGCCTCCATTTTTGATGCAATTTTTTCTTACAGGAGCATCAGACCCCACCTCCAGTTCATGTTCCAACGAGGACGCAGCCATCTCCGGCTGCTCCACCAACTCACCCAACATCACTGACGACACCAAGTTCAATTTCATCTTTGATGAGTGCATGACACCCACTGTATCCTCCGTCGACCCCCTGGTCGGAGACAGCTCCGATACCATCGTCATTGAAGGGGTCGGATTCAGTGATCAGGACTGCGCTAATATCATCACCGTTGGCGAATATCCATGTGTGACAAAATCCTCATCATCTACTCGTGTGGAATGTGAGATTGATACAGAGGATGAAATGGAGGTATGTGATACTCGTTGATACCGGCCAAAAATATTATTCTTATAAAAGTACGTTTGAGGAGTGCTTCCTAAATGTTTTGGCATGGTTGATTAATCAGGACAGAAAAATATTATTGTACATCTGCCTGCCTACCAAACAGTCTTTTGTTCTTTCAACTTAACACTGGACAATTATACAAATAATCCAAACAATATCACAGGTGTGTAAATATGGAAACCAATTTTCTGAAAGAGAACGCAAAATTAAGTTATACAATTTCCACAAAAGTTTGCATACCTAATCCTTATATCACAAAACTGGTTATCAATTTGTAGATTAAAGCTGCTAGATTTGCCATAGATCCTAAAAGAAACATGAGACTTGACACACTCCTAATATAGTGTTCTGTAAAATAGCTTGTGATTGCACCTTTACAGCTCTGAGTCAATTATTAAATTTGAAGTAGTCGGTATATGACGTCACATTTTCATGTTGTAAACTTCCATTCGAATGTCATGTGTGTAACCACATGGCAGACACCCAACATGCAAAAACAAGTCATTTTTTAATGTATTTGTTACCAATCATTTCTATGTCATAGAATTGACTGTCAAGTTTTTTAAAACACTATGTATGCCCATATTTGACTTCTTAACTACTGGTCATTTGTTGATTATGCAATCATTCTCCTTTTATCCCTCCAGATTGGAGTGTACCATGAGATTAACATCAACGTTGCCAACCGGGGTTTTGCCATGCATGAATCTCTTATCCTCGCCAATCGATCCTTTGTGATGTATCCTCGTGTTGATTCTGTGTCTGACACCGATGGGTCTGTAGAGGGCGGTCTCACTCTCATCATCCAAGGTGACGGCTTTGCCCCGTCCTCTGTAAGCAACATCGGAGTTTACATTGGGTCTCTATCGTGTGGGATAACCTTTTTCAACTATACCTACATTGAGTGTGTCACACCAGCCAGTTCGTCATACTCAACCCAGTCGGTGCGTGTCCAGGTGAATTCACTTTGGGCGGTTGGTTTCAACAACTTCACATATTCTGAGGCGGAGACACCCAGCATCACAGCCTGGACACCAAATACAGTGTCTGGGTCCGGTCTGACCAGCATGAACTTCACAGGATCCCGTCTATCATCTGTTGCTGATGACATCACCATCACACTCGGGGGAGAGCCATGCACTGTCAAAGCAGCCAGCACCACGGAGATTGAATGCGAAGTTGGTCCCGTCCCCGTCGGAACTCGCGATGTCATCGTTAACATCGCCGGTAAAGGACTTGCCATGTTTGTCAACGCGAACACTACCATCAGAAGCCAGGCCAATATCTTCTCTGTGAGCCCCTCCGAAGGGAGCACCATGGGCGGTCAGTTAGTGAACATCAGCGGGAATGGTTTTGTGGATGGCACAACGACAGTGACAATCGATGGCACCAGCTGTTCTATCCAATCCACCAGCCTCTCACTCATCCAGTGCATCACCCCTGCTATGTCCGCCGGAACCTACGATCTCGTGGTGACCAGTGACAGCGTTGCCTATGATGCGGAGGACTACATTTATTCTTCATCCGCCACCCCGACGGTCACCTCTATATCGCCCTCATCAGGTGACATTGGCGTCAGCATCGCAATCAGCGGGTCCGCCTTCAGTGACAACGCAGATGACATTACCATCACCATTGATGGGGTGGAATGCTCCATTACCAGTGCAGCTGAAGACCAAGTGGATTGCGATGTTGGAGCGCATTCCGCAGGAGTGTTTGTTGTCATGATGCATGTGAATGGCCTGGGAGATGCTGATAATACAGAGACCTTTGAATATGAACTGACCGTATCATCCACATCACCATCATCAGGTAATTTATCAATATTCATCTGATCATCAATCAGAGTATAAATCATTTCAGAAATTTCATATCGCGTTCAACAAGATGATTAGAAGGATGGGTGTAAAAGGAAAATTATTGTGTGCTGCCTGTGGATTTGAAACCTATAAATCTATGTTGAAATATTCTTGTCGAGTGATTTACCATTGAGCATTGTATTTACAAAGTTCTTGTATAGCCATGTCTAAAATGATCGGTATCATAGCTTATCTTGTGTTGCAATATGATGATGAAAATAACTGAAATTGTGGAAATTTCAGCAAGAAGAGGACTCAAAACTTAAAACCTGTACCCTATCATTTGTTGAAACATTGTATCAAATAAAACGCTGGGTTGTTTCATAAAGCTGTTTGTATATTTAAGAATGACTGGTGACCCTTTGTTGAGTGCGAAAATACCAAGGTTTATTGCTGAGTGAAGGAAACGGTCATCAGTCGCTCGTAGATTCGTGCATACCTCTTTGAACAGCTTTATGAAACACAACCCAGGTATTGTTTGTATTGTATCATTTATATAACTCCTATTTGGAATTCTGTACATTGCAGGTAGCTTTGGAGGTGGACAGACACTTGTGATTGAAGGTTCTGGGTTTGATAGCGAAACCACCACAGTGGCTGTATGCAACAATGTGTGTGACATATACAGTGTCAATGAGACAACTGTGGAATGTGATATGCCTGCAAACTCAGGTGAGATATTGATATATTCTCTCGCTTAGATGATAGTATTCTTGAGTAAAACTTGAGACAAAGTTTGAAAAGCTTGTGGGTTCTGTATTTTCTCTTGACACATTCAAGTTCTTTTGACAAAATTATAATCCACTCAGGTGCAAATTATTCTGGATGGTTGCTGCAGTGAGTCGTAAAATGAAAATGTATACATTCACACCAAAGAAACTATTGTATTAAAAAGCTGCATATGTTGTATTGTTTAGGTAAACATTATCGCCTAGGCTATGTGCTTGTTTTATAATGCTATTTTTCAAGGTACGCATGGTTGGTGACCCTTTCTCAGATGCTAGCTCACTGACATAAGAGTCACTGAGTGCAGGATAAGATAAATAATCATGTACAGAGTCACGTGTCCCTCTAGGAATAGCTTTAAGAAACAGGTGCCCCGTAACATAAAGTTTTGCGATTAATCGCTATTTGATTTTGCTATCAATTGCAAACTTTAGTACATGATTTGCCATAGACTTGCGATTGACATCAATCGCTATTAGATTAGCAATTAATCGCAAACCTTTATGTTACGGGGCCCAGGTCTTATATGAGGTTGGTGTTTGACCCAAATCGTTTTATAAACAGAATGTAGATGTTCTCCCATGAACAGGATGTATTAAGGTATCTTGGTCACATTCTTGAATAGGATGGCTCACTTTCTTTTCTTTGATTCATGAAAACAAACTTCTCGGTTAGGGCATACCTGCACCATCATTTCCAGACACATTTTATGTTATATGCGAATTGTAACTATCATAAATAACTATTATTACTAAGTAATTCCCTGAATGATTGCTTTCAGATTCCTCTAGCACCCTTGACTGCGACATCGTGGTGAGTCTACCGAGCGGTTCTCAGGTGAACCAGACCAATGCGTACCAGTACCGACGTGACATGACGCCAGTCATTGACTCTGTCTTCCCAGCTCGCGGTGGTACCGGTGGTGGTACCACTCTGACCATCATTGGAGAGGACTTTTTGTAAGTAGTCTTTGCAAAGCATCTTCAACCAACAATTTAACCATGGAACTTATTGTGGCAAATTCTGACAGTTCTTGATATGCGTAAAAGGTGTCTTGAAGGAACAAAACTTATTTATTATAACATCTATTACATATTTCAGGTATTTCATGGGACATTCTGTAAAGCTTAAGCTTGCCTAAATGCCATGTAAGCTAACCTTGCTATTCCAACCTTAGCCTAGATTTAGTTTGATCAAAATCTGTTTGCAATATGACTTGTAAATTGTCACAAAACCAAATGGCAGACAATGCACTCTAATACATTTAGATATGCTCGTACAGAGATTTGACCACAATATTTCAGTATTGATTTGATTAATCTTATCAACTCTATCATGTTTCATTACAGGGACTCCGGTAATGAGGTTACGATTGCTGGAACGACTTGCAGTATCATTTCTGAGAACTCAACGGTCATCATCTGCCAGACCGGTTCTCATTCACCCTCAGAGAGGACACAAGTCAGAGTCACGGTCGGCTCAAATGGTATTGCAACACAGGTGAGTCACTTGATTATATTCCTTTGTCTATTTATGTTTCTTATGAGGAGTTGCTAGAAAGTTGGGATCAATTGCGAATGATTTGCAAATCAGACGCAACTTGGAACCGACACCTTTTCTTTGGCCCATGGTCTGTACATGAAACAAGACGATCATTGAATACAGTCCAATCTCTTTATAAAGAGCACTGATATAACGAGATCTTGTTATAACAAGGTAGTTTTAGGGGTCTTATTTTTTTGTATTTTATTGTATTTTGGCCCTGATATAACAAGGTTTTGATATAAAGAAATAATTTTGCTGGTCCCAAGGGCCTCGTTATAACGAGGTTTGACTGTATATGATTTTGATTTACTGATTTCTTGCTCATCAACAACTGGGCTGTGTTTCATTAAATGATTCTTTAAGTTAAGAATGACTTTAAGAGAGACAGGAGTATTTCAATAGATGTAACACGCACAGGATTATTGATCACTAAGTACAAGAACTGATACCAGTTATGCTTCAAGTTGTTCTTAAAGCCTTTCGTAGCTTTGTAAAACATCACCCTGGTCATAATTTTTTTTCTGTCTCTGTCACTTATAGGACAATGCTGATTTCTTCTACATTGATGTCTGGTCTTCTATCTACACCTGGGGAGGTAATGATCCACCCGTTGAAGGAGACTTTGTGATCATTCCAGCTGGACAAACCATCCTCTTGGACGTCACTACACCAATCCTTAGTGTCTTGCTCATTCAAGGTATGCTGCATGTCACTTCATTTGTTTCTTCTTGAAGTATATACATTTTGAATTACATCCATTGATATGAAATCTAATCTGTGGAAATACAGAAGACAGCCTGAATTAAACACTCTTTGAGCATTTATGAGATCACTTTATTTGTACTTACTTAGTTATATTCAATTCATACAACTTTTGTGAAACTTTTGAGATCCTATTTAAACATTCTTCCCTGTAGGAGGTGAGATGATCTTTGATGAGGCCGACATCGAGCTTCATGCGGAATATGTTGTTGTCGTCGATGGAGGTCACTTCGAGATTGGTACCGAGGAGGAACCTTTCCAGCACGAGGCTAGTGTTGTCATGCATGGTCATGTCAGGTCTACTGAACTTCCTCTGTTTGGTGCTAAGACATTCGCTGTCAGGAATGGAACAGTTGATATGCACGGTAAGGAAAATTTGAGATTTGAGATGACCACTGCCATTGCTACAGATCTGGTACGCCATTCTTTATTGCATTTCTACTTATATGTGTATTTTTACTTATATGTGTATTCTTTGTATTTTAAATGATCTTTTGTAAATGCATTTGCAATTCAGCCTTTGGCTGCAAGAAATGATTTTAATTGTGATTCAATAAATAAACCATTACTACTACATAAGCGTCACTATTTGATATTGTGGTAGAAGTTTTATGGAAGGGATGATACTTCATTGAAAAAAAATGACAATGGCAAGGGAACGCATGATTTAAGGAAAATATTGGAAGTGTAGAGATGTCTCAATTGTTATTGAATGACTGGATTCATCTTACATTTTCATGATATCCATCACACATTCATGTTTAATTGACAGATATTAAATTAATTTGTACAAGAAATGTTAACTTTAATGTTAATTCTAATGTCAATGTTAATGTCTCATGATTTTATCTTTCGCATAGAGTTCTTTGAGTTGTTATGCTCTCCTGATTTTCTTAAACATTTTGATAAACTTATGTGCAATTCTGCTTGATATCTTTTGATCACTGAAATAAAGATTCCATTAATGTTCTGATTTGATTGTAACTCAGGAATCCCAACACCCATCACGTGGTCTAGGCTTGCAGAGACAGTAGAAGCAGGAGATACTGAGCTCACTCTGATGGACTCTGTTGTCAACTGGAGGATTGGAGATCACATTGTTCTAGCATCCACTGGCACCAGACACAAACAGACTGAGAATGAGGAGGTCGAGATCACAGGTAATTTACTTTTTGGAAAAAACTAAAACAATCATCAGGTCATCTGCATAGTGTTTTCCAACAGGTTTTGATGTCCATGGGTATGTGCTTGATGTATCTTTCTTGTGTGGGATGTGCACCATTTCAAATAGAATACCATTTGGGATTGATTGAATTTCTGTAATGCCTTCTGATGGTGGCAGCAGTGGGATTTGAACTGAATCAATTGAATTCATTGAAACACTCCTTGCGATTAGTACATCTGACCGAACATACAGGGCCCACGGGTAGAACAGTAGGCCTACATTACTGATGGGGCTACGTCCCTTTTAGAACAAAATGTAATGAATAAATAGATCACATCAGATGATCATCTTCAATGTTTTACTTTTCTCTTTTCAACAAAGGGACTATTAAATCTTTGATTTTAATCTCTCCGTCATTGTGTACATTAGGTTTCTCCAATGACAACATGACGATTGAGTTCACACCGGCCGTGGAGTATGATCATGTCTCGTACTCTCAGATAATTGACGGTGTCCTGGTGGAGACGAGAGGAGAGGTTGGACTTCTCACCCACAATGTTAAGATCAGAGGCTCTGTCCATGAGGAATGGCTGGAGGATGTGGAAGCTTGCCCTGATGAGTTTGATACAAGTAAGATTACTAAATGATGATGATGATGCTGCTGATAATTAAGGCATTTATGATAATGATGATGTAGGTGGAGATGATGATGATGGTGATGATGATGATGATGATGATGATGATGATGATGATGATGATGATGATGGCAAAATAGATAAAAGAGATGTAACCCCTTAAATGGTATGATGATTCTACAAAGCAGGATTTTTTTAATATTTTGAAAATTAATGAGAAAAAATACATTTATTACCTTGATAATAATAGATAGTAATGTAAAATTCCAATGATAATTTTGTTTGAAATTCGCTTCATTCCCTTCTGAAATTCATACTTCATAGTTTTTATTCTTACTTTTATTTTGTCAAATAGATCAATTTGCCACGCAGACATGCTTCCAGGGACGTTTTGGTGCAGAGACTGAGACTGATCAGTTTGGTTCCCAGATCATGTTCTTTGCTAAGGAACAGGACGCTCACCTTGTACGAGGACGCTTTGAGTATGTAGAGGTAACGCATGCTGGACAGGCATTCCGCCTTGGACGCTACCCCATCCATTACCACATGAACGGCAACATCACTGGATCGTACGTGCGTGGATGCGGCATCCATCATACCTTCAACAGGGCCGTCACCATTCACGGTGTGCACCATCTGCTTGTTGAACACAACGTAGCCTTCAACATCATGGGCCACGCCTTCTTCTTGGAGGATGGTATAGAAACAAAGAACATCATCCAGTACAACCTGGCTGTGTTTGTCCGACCTAGCAGCAGCTTGCTGAACGTCGACGTGACCCCTGCCTCCTTCTGGGTGACCAACCCCGATAACTACTTCCGTCACAATGCAGCAGCCGGTGGTAGCCATTTTGGTTTCTGGTACAACATGCCTGCACATCCTGGCGGACCTTCATTCACGACCTCTGTCTGTCCTCGCAACGTCCAAGTTCAGGAGTTCTACAATAATACCGCCCACACCATGGGATGGTATGGCATCTGGATCTTCCCTACATACTTTCCAACTGTAGATGGTAGCTGTGGCGGTACTCCCGGTCATACGGAGTTCCACAATCTCACAGCTTGGCGTACGGAACGTGGTGCAGAAGGTGTTTTGGTTGGACCGATCCAGTTCCACAATTTCCTCATGACAGACAATGAGGCTTCTGGTATCGAGTTCCAGACCGTTGGCAGTGTATGGGGAGACGATGGTCCAATGATCAAGGATTCTGTCATCATAGGCCACACCCCAGACCTTGCCGAAGGCCAGGCGAGCGATCGATGTACTTCTGCTGGAATACATCTACCCAAATCCAAATTTCTGACCACAGACGGAGTCAAATTCATCAACTTTGACGAAGACAGGTGTGTAGCATTGAGAGCTTGTGCTCACTGCAAGGTTTTCCAAGGAGGATTCCAGCATCGCTTCATGAATCTAGAATTTGTTGACTCGCCAAACAAGGCTGCGTTCCAGTGGGAGCATGAAACTTGGTTTGAGGATCTTGATGGCACCCTGACAGGAGATGCTAATTACATCGTGACTCCATCCAACAGGGGTCTTCCTACCGATCACTGTAGCTTTGATGTGGATGAGTTCAGCAAGGGCTTTGAAGGAGCAGTCTGTGATGAATCTGTTCTCCTCCACAGGTTAGCTTTCAACGAGGCACTCCCTTCATCACTCAAATACAAGAATGCCATCCTGACCAACAGCCATGGCACCACATCTGTACCTTTCCGCAAGAAGAGGCTCACCCACCCTGATGGCTGGATGGCAACTGTTGTCGAGACAGAAACCTACAATTTCTTCTTTGAAAATGTTGATCATGTGACCAACATCTCTTATTCAGCCAGGTTTGATGAGTTTGGAGATGGAGACTATGTCATCATGAACCACAACTTCACACAGAGTCCAGATGCCTTTGCTTTGATAGGTGATGTAACAGAAAATGTTGGCCGTCCATTGGAGTACAGCGAAGATAACCATGCTGACTGGTACTTTAACAACCAGACAAACAACCTGTACTATATGAGTAAGTTGAACTCCTTTTATGATGTCTGTTTTATCTGTTTTTTCCACTTTACTTGTATACTCTTTATAGTTTAAAATAGGAACAGGCATGGTCCGTAGTAATGTTTTTTTAAACTTCTGTTATTTCATACAAATTATAGCCAATGTTCTTGTATTTACAAACAATTTCTAAGCACTGTCCCTCTCCAACTTTCTTATTGTTATGTTGATTATTTGTTCCATTAATCTTGAATTTTGATTCAATTCTTCAATGAACTATAATTTCAAATAGTTTTCATCACATGAAACTTGATTTGTTCTTGACATGTTACTCTACCTCCATTTCTATTGATTTGTTAACAATGTAGGACTGCCATTCATTTTGGAACACTTATGATATGTGTTCGATTTTATGACTGAAGAAAAAGTCTTTTCAAGAGAGAACATTTGATTCAGCTATTTCTATATTTGCACTCTTGTGGTTGTCGTCTCTGATAAGTATTTATGTTAACTCTTAATATTGTTTTATGATATAAACTTTAAATATCATCTTTATCACCATCTATTTTCTAGTTTCTGGAAAGGGTCAGAACAATTTAGTGAATCGCAATGTGAATCTAGACGTCTACCGGTGCTACTACAAGGACTGCATCCCACCCGTTCCAGATGCACCCCCGGCACCACCCGATGGTAGACCAGATAACGTCACCTACTGGAGCGATGCTGCAGCATGGGAGGATGTCACTGAAGGATGGGGTGGCAATACAGACTCTGGTAGCCTTGTGCCGGAAGATGGTGATGATGTCATGATCTACCCCAGTAAGTGTTAATACCCATGCAGGCACACCAAACAGGGCATGGCATAACGGCATGGTATTCACGCAGTTTATTGGTTGTTATTGGCCAGCGCGCTCCTCTGTGCAAAGGATGTTTAACAATTGGCCAATCACACGGGAGATATCGCGTAAAAATCGTGCCGTGATGTCGTGCCGTGTTTGGTGTTCGCGGGCCTTTACAACCACTCAGGCCATATCAGAGAACATAGTTGTCCGATTCGGATGTTTCTGAACCTTCCTGAAATTTTACTCTCTATCCTCAGATGACAAAAACCTTCTAATAAGTATTCAGAAAACATTATCTTATTTCTTTTATATTTTCAACTCTCATAGTGAGATGCCATAGTGTTTTAGTCAATGAACCAATAGCTAATGGGTGTGGAATATGCTCCATAATGTCAATGCTTTTGATGCTAACATTCCATAGTCCAATATTTAGCACAATAAATGAGACCTATAGAAACCTCATTGGAAAGTTATATGAATTATATTGATGATTATTTATATAAAGTTAGTATTGATGGTATATATATAAATTGGCTAGGATATGAGAGTAAGAGTGGAAAAGTTGGATTTCGTTTAATTGTAAGATATGATGTTTGATAATAAGAGTTATTTCGAAAATTTTGAAAAAGGTACAACACTCTTGAATGTTTAATTTGTGATATTCTCTTTTTTAGATCGCTGGATTGTTGCAAACAGCACACTTCCCTGGATGAACAAGCTCTTTATCTATGGAACACTTGAGATTGATGATTCCCAAGACATGGTCATCAATGCTACCTACATCTTGATTCAAGGTGGACGTCTCATCGCTGGATTCAATGAAACCAGACCGTTTGAATCTGAGCTCCGCATCATCCTCAATGGTCATCATTTCACCCAGGACATCCCTCTTCCAAACGGACCTAACCTTGGATCGAAGGCTCTCGGTATGTTAAGATTGGCATATATTGGGGGAATCTGAGAGGAATCATGTTTCACTGTGAAAGGGGGGGGGGCAAAGTCTGACCACCAGATCAATAGTTCATTTCTAGGCAGTAGATTTACTTTTTTACTTTCATGATAGATGAATAGTACATGATAGAAATGTTCAGGTTATTTAAAAGTTGACTTATTGCGGTTTTTAATAGTGCCCTTGTATCAAATGGCACAATTATGATTAAGTGGTAATGAGAGAAATTGATTTATGATTTTATATCATTTATTGAAATATTTCATTCAGCTCTTTGCAATATCTTCATTTATTGGAGTTCTGCTCTTATCAATATTTCATCCTATCCTTGGTCATATTTACCATTCATAGGCTAACAAACACTGCTTGGTATATGTAATGTAGTTTACAGTAATGAGTACAACAGACTCTGCATATATATAATTATACGAGTTATGATTCCTTTTGCTTCAGGTGTGTTTGGAACCCTTGACCTGCACGGCATCCCTCGTGATGTAACCTGGACCCAGCTAGCAACCACAGTAGAGGCTGGAGACAGTGAGTTCACTGTCATGGTAGATACCGATTGGGTTGTTGGTGATGAGATCGTTGTCACGGCAACCTCCTACGAAGCCTGGCATACTGAGACTTTCAGGATCTCCTCTCGAACCGATTCTCGGACATTTGGAATCAATGGCACCTTTGCGAACATGCATGCTGGTAAGTTTTGTTTGATAGTGTTCGTGAACTACACAAATATTTACATCAATTTGGGAGTGTTTTTACCAAGTTATGAACAACTATGGGAATTAATATTATTATTATTATTTATTCAGCAAATTCAAAACAAAACAATTACTGTACAGTATAAATAAAAGATACAAAGATACAAGAATTAGTCAAAAGAATAGATAATTAAGACCTGCAGTTGGTTTGAGAGTAGCTGGGGCATAGAAAAGGAGAACTTAATCTCCATAACTTGCAGTTTTTTCCATCCCAACCTTCTCAATCAAATGCTGGTATTGACACATGATACTTGTCTTATGAGTGTAACACCCAATTAATGACTTCACACTCATTATTAAAGTTCCTAAAGATAACTTGTTGAAATACATACCTGTATAAATGTAAGTGAGCTGCATATACTACTATACTTACTCTGATATGGCTACCCATTTGTTCTCACAATCATTGCTTATGACCCAGACAAATCTTTAAAGTAATACTGCCAAGCCTATTTATAGCGGCCACACAGAAAACAAAAAAGTGGCCAGTGTAAGTATGTAAGCTCTATATGAACCTTATAGACAGGTTATCTTTATAGACAGGTGACTTCTATGGCAGGTTTTGAACACATTGTAATATGGTGGCAGCGGTGGGATTGTCTGTATTCTATGAATGCACAATCTCTGATTCCTAAACAAGCATATGATTTCAATATTGAACTCACTTCATGAACTCATAGATCCTTTTGTTCCATATCATGTGGCAATGTATCCTGATTTTTTACCTTGTTCTATGACTTTGGTATAAATATTCAACAATGATGCATAAATATTTCATCAATTTTTTCATTTCCAGTCGAGACTGCCGAGGTAAATGGCATATCTTACACCATTGCTGCGGAGGTTGGTCTTCTTACACGCAACATTGTCATCGAGGGCAGTGATTACGATCTCTTCTTTGAAGAGTCTTTCGGTGCCAGGACGATTGTTGGCAGATTTATCCAGGATGGAGAGTTCTATACAGGTACCTTTAATGTCAACATCATTACTTTACATCAGAATACTCTTATTATAATAGTTATTGTTATAGTTTGGATACTATTATTCAGTACAGAAGTTTGTATATCTGTTTCAAGGATTATGAGAATTTTGTTGAAATTGGGATTAGTAAAATACTCATTGTTTGCATACTTCCTGCATACCTAACTTGGGGTGGTCAGGAACTGTGAGGCCCCCTCACCCCTTTATGTAATCAAGGTCTGTCATATGCTAAAACAGCAAAATTAAGTATCTGAGGACCTCTTTATTAATGAACTTGCTGGTGAATTTAATGTATAAGCTGCTTTCTTACTTGTCTGCAGATTTTCTGGGGGCAGATGAGTCTTTACGATAAATCTTCTCATTCAAATTTACTCTCCATAGAAATCCTATAAGTGTGGCTTGATATATTGCTTCTACATTCCCTATCCCCCACAGGATCAGGCCACATTGCGAATGTTGAGTTCAAGCACACTGGCCAGGAAGGATGGACAGACTTCTATGATCCTCGTTACTCCCTTTCATTCCTTGATGTTGGAGATGTATTGGAGGAAGCTGTACCTTCCTACGTCAAGAAATGTTCCTTCCACAACGGATTCAGCCCTGCCATCGGGGTGTTTGGTACAGACAACATCGAGGTAGACAACAATGTCATTCACCATACCGTCGGTGCTGGTAAGTCATTTCATTTTATGGTCATTTAAAACATTCATCAAAGTTTTATAGTTGTGACCTCAAATCTTTCTCAACTGACACTTCTTTTGAGAACCAGGCATTTGTTATATTTTTGAGGATTGTCATTTGTTCCTATCTAGAATGAGATTTCCAAAGAGTAAACAAAGTGACCTAATGCAGGAAATTGATGGCCATGTACTTTTTGAGTGACCATTCCATTTTTGAAAATCAAAGAATTCTTTCACTGTTCACTGGTCCACATTTTCTTCAATTTTCTTAGCTATTTTATTTTATTACTCTGCAATAACTTAGTATACCATGTAAAAAGTTTCATCTTACTTTTATGTGTATTTTTCTTTAAAAAAAGTATTTATTCTTTATTTTCATTTGAACATTTATATTTTTTCCTTGTTTTTCTTATTATTAGTGTGTTAATAGTTAAAATGCGATCTGGCTTTATCTATCCTCCAGGTATTGTAACATATGCAACCAACACCCAGATCACCAACAATCTGGTCACCCTCATGGTGTTCCCTGGAACCTACCAAGACCGCTTCGAAAATGAGAACATCGATTGGATGGGCGGTATCGACGTCGCTCAGGCATCGAACCCAGTCCTCATCAACAACACCGTGGCTGGGTCTGAGCGTGTTGGTTTCAGCATCAAGGGAGAGCTATGTAGTGTCCCTGATGTTTGGTCCAACAACGTTGCCCATTCTTGCTACCATGGAGTCCAGATTCTTAAGACTGGTATAGATCCATGCACCAAGGTCAGAGATTTCTTCAGCTACCGCAACTTTGACTACGGTCTCTACGCCCTGACGCCGTCTTCCCTTGAGATAAAGGATAGTATTTTCGCTGACAATACCGCCGGAATCTTGGTGCATGATTATGGCCCATCGGCTCTGTCTCATGTCCGAGCTGATAAACATGTTCTGGTTGAAGATTCCCTCATGATTGGATATACCGACAGCTTTGACTGTGACCTAGACAAGGTAATTATTTGCAATTTCTGTTTCCATATTGTTTGCGTTTGTGATTGATCGATATACTGCATATTACGGTGAACACATTCTAGCTGCTTTATACAGTTACTCATTTTGGGATGAAACACTTGTTGGACAAAATCTCTTCATTATTATGTGGCATCAGATCCTCTTTCTCGAGAGATGCTGATTTATCATAAATCACAAGATAAATAATACCAGGGGGAATCAGGATAAAGTCTATCTATAAGATGCAGATTCCTTAGTACATTTACATCACATCTCTAATGTATGTCTTGCAAAGCTAACACTTGGAGCACTGTCAGAAAATATTACAATAATTTACTGTCAAGAAACATTTCTTCATTTGAGGATTTTTTACTTTCTACCTTATCCCAGGTGACCCCTGAAGGCCATAGCCAGAGTAGCAAGCAGCGTCCCACTAAGTCTCCCAGTGGAGGAGCAGTTGGAGTCTACTTTACCTCATTCAAGGGTTCCTCTGGAGGTGCTCCTTTCAAACCTTTCACATCAGTGATGTCTTACCCTGCCATTGGAGGAAAAATGATTCTCAGAGGTGAGTTTGAACCAATTGGCGGATCCAGGGGGGCCATGGCCACCAGTGTTCTTAATCAAAACAATATGCTGTGATCGAACGTTGTCGTCCATATGACACCCAATTTTTAATTTGAAAAATTTAATCATACGTGTAGTCAAAGGACAATGGTGTAATTCTTGCTGTAGTGTGATTTTCTGCCATGTCATTTGTATCTGTGATATACAGAGCCCCAAGTACACCAGTATTGAACTACTGGCATGTTCATCCTATCAAAAATAATAAATGAGTAAGTATGATAAATATGCTCAAGAATTTACAAGTTGATTTTAAAGATTCTTCTCTATTTCTGTCTCAACGTGTAATAATAATAATAATAATGAACGGCTTTTATATAGCGCTTATCAACTCTTTATGCAGAATTCTCTAAAGGCTCTACAATTGCAGCATTATTACCCTGGCTTTAGCCCGGCAGCCACTTCATAAGCGCACTTGGCGTTTCAAGCGCACTTGGCGTTTCAAGGAATAAATATTCCTACCAGGTACCCATTCACCTCACCTGGGTTGAGTGCAGCACAATGTGGATTAATTTCTTGCTGAAGGAAATTTAGTTTAGTTTAGTTTAGTTTAGTTTATTTAAACCATATCAAACACAACATATATAATGTATAAAAAGCANAGCCCTGAGAGTGGTGATGCTATGCATCCCATTGATGTAGAAGGACTTACTATCATTGATACTCCTACTGACAACTATGTCTGGATCCATCGACCACCTCTTGGGTAAGCTTGCCACTGGCTCATACTCTCCTTGGCTGATGGAGGTGCACTATGAATTGGTTATTTTATAAGCTGAGAATTTCACAATTTTTTGCTAATTTTACTACCATGAATTCACTGAAATTCTTTCAAGAGCTCATACTCTCCTTGGCTGTTGGAAGTGCACTATGAAGTGATTATTTTATAAGCTGAGAATTTCACAATTTTTTGCTAATTTTACTACCATGAATTCACTAAAATTCTTTCAAGATATAAAAATAACAACCTGCTTAGGGGCCGCGGAACGTTTTGAAAAGTAGGTGGGCTGCCACAGTGGGGGCTTTGGATAAGCATTATGACACACTCCCATAGGCCTGCATGTATTATCTGAAAAAAGTGTAGGGGCATTCGTCCCCCTTGCGCCAGCGGTTCCGCGGCCCCTGCTGCTAATATCTGAGCATGTCTGGAATTCATTGAATTTGTTTAAATTTATGGACATGTCACAACAATATTGGCTTTCAAAGTATACACTCTTTGAGTTCAGACTCTACATGTAATGCTTCATGTGAATTGAAGGCTAGCATATCATGTAGGTCCAGTGCCACTTGAGAGATACCAAATGAATATCAATTCAACCTTACCATTTTCTGAAGCCTTCAGAATTTATCAAAACTTGACGGTATAGACGTAAGCTTTTTGATCATATGAAGTAAGGAATATTACTTGCTGTATGCATCATACCCAACAATAAACTTTATGATCACTTCTTCATGACAGTGCTCATGAAAATGGAGAAAAGGTGATCTTGGAAACCAGTTTTGGTAACCACTGTTGAAAACTATATGCAAATGTGTTCTCAATATCTGTGATTTTTTTCTTATTTCCTATACAGCTTGGTGAACCCAGCTGATTGTGTAGACATGGATTGCGACGCTCACAAGAAAGCCTTTATCCGTGATCTTGACGGAAGTCTTATGGGAGAGGCAGGTTCAGTGATCCCAGACTCTGCGTTTGAATGGGGCGGAGATCCAAGTCGTGGCCTCGGAGACTACCGTATTCCTAAGATGATGTTGACCACTCCAGACGGTGCCAGGATACCAAAGGATGATGTTGCTCCAAACAACGGTATTTAACTTGTCATTATTAGAGCCACTACATGTTCACAAAGACATGACAACGTTCTATTGATTGCAGATGAATAGAATGAAGGAAGAGGAGACATATCTGCCTTTTTATATAATTCAAGAATATTTGTCCCCTCACAATAAGCTCGAATATCAGAAAATACCCAAAAAGCAGGTTTATGATGTATAGGGATAACAAATACAACAGTTTGGAAGCTGAAATGGCAACTGTGGATGAGTAGAACAAATTACTCATGCAAGAAATTCACAGCAAATTTAATGCAAATCTATGCAGGCTTAATATTATGGAAACAAATCAAATTCTTTGGAATGAAAATGTATCAATTTCAAACATGACGCAATGAATTCACTGATGATTGCCCTATACCCTTTACTCTTATCCAGGAATCATTCGTAATGATAACTGTGAGTGGAACGCCAGATGGCAGGCTTGGGAATGCCATGATCTTGATCATATGATGATGATCATCGAGAGCATGGATGCTGACACTGAGGTCCGTCGCGTGTCTCCCGTGGCACTCCATGCCGATGGCTATGTTGATCTGATCAATGGCCCCCAGGATCATGGCTGGTGTCTTGGTTACACTTGCCATGAGAGGATCAGTACCTTCTACACTGTTGTGGCAACCAATAAGAACTACGAGATGTACTTCACTGGAACCAATCCTCAGAGTCTCCGCTTCCATCTTCTCAACGCCAATACCACCCAAGCCCTGACTGTAGGCATCTGGTATGCCAATCCTCAGCGTTTGGATGTCTATGCCAACGGACTCTACGTGCTGCCTAATAACGGGGAGTACGTCAACGGAGCTCTGCAGTGGATAGCTCCCTCGCCTGGCAATGACTTCATGCCTTCGTTGGATTCGCAGGTTCTGGGAGAGAATTACTTTGACCGTGAGCTGCAGATGCTGTACATCCTAGTCCGTGGATCGACGTACGTCGAGATCAGGACAACACCCGTTGTTATCACCACATTCGGGGTCCCAGCTGTAGAGGTTGACAATTTCTTTGAAGAGAATCTTGTGGAGAACCTTGCCAATCTGCTGAACATTGATTCATCACAGATTAGAGTAGTGGAAATCATCTCTGAAGCTAGCCGCAAGAAGAGGTCAACAGCTAGTTCTGACTCAGAGGTCGTTGTTGAAATTGGTGCAAACCCGGCTGCGTCTGTTTCAACCGATGAAGGCTCATCTGGCACGACGGCTGCTCCTGCCACACGTAAGCCAATTACTGTTGAAAACAGTTATCATATCACATAATTTAATATTTATAACTTATTTATATAATGTAAATAAGAAAGGCCTAACGTGGTGTCAAAATGAAGTTATTTTACGTCCTGTGTGGGATTCAAACTGATGACCCCTTACTCATGCAGAATTATTGAGATGACATGACAGAATTGGCTCTGACTCTCCCCATTTATTAATTAATGGGGAAAGTCAGAGCCAATTCTGTCATGTCATCTCAATAATTCTGCATGAGTTAAGCACATATCGTGTAAGGAGTCCCCGAGGGTTCAAATTTTGTTTCGACTTCCAATAGTAATCTCTATGATTGAATAGATTAATGTTTATATGGTACGATAATTATATATCCTTCAGGACCTAATTTGTTGTCAAAACAGCTTTTCTCGCTTTCATTAAATTCAAATTCATCATGAAACTACTATATGGAAAGACGTTTTATTTCCTGTGCTCGTTCAATGGCAGATTTCTCCATTCATGTACATACTTCCATGGCTTTAATTTGAACTGTCCCTCTTTTTGCTACAGAAGCCCCAGCTGAATTATCCTTCAATGACTTGACCGATGTCCAAGCCATCTTAGCTGATGAGATGCAGACTGGTAATCTGGCCAATAGTCTGGACATCACCATCAACTCAATGACCATGACTGACCCAGTGGACACCCCCAAGGATCCTACGGGAGGAGTCAGGGCTACTAACACCACAGGAGGACCAGCTAATGGCACCATGACGTGAGTATGACTAATCATTTTATTATTATGTGTGGTCTTTCACAAATAAATTCTAATCAAATCATTTTCTTTCGAAGATTCAAACATGTACAATGCTGCTTGCATAGTTACACACGACCACACAACTGAAACACTTTCTCTGGTGCTTTCTCAGGTGCTAATTCAGTAGCATGGAGTCCAAGATAGGGTCACCAGTTGGAAGTAAAGTCATACATAACCTATGACAAGCTTTATTAATCCCCTACCAATTCCATGTAAAGATGCTGTAACTTTACCCTCATCACTTTGCATGTAAACCAGTTGACAATCTAATTTTTATTGACACATAATTTATATAAATTATGTAAAATGGTCTTCTTTAAGTTTTCTTATTTTCTTAGTTTTAATCCTCATTTTCTGCCATCATGCAAAATTTAGATGTTCTGCCAATACATTTGAGAACTATTTGTTAAGTAATGATATTCTATTATATAATAACAAGATTTTTAAGAAATAAAATAAAATGGTATTCTCGTAATGATTAAATTTAGATTAGACATTGCCCAATTATTTCATCTGATGTTGGTTGCAGGTACGCTGAGATGCAAGCAGAGGCAGAGGAGCTTGCTCTGGAGACTGCAGGCCAGCCTGTGTCTTATGTGGTCGCTTCATCAATGGTCCTTGAAGTGCAGCCAGGCGATGCTATCGAGGAAAGCGCTTTCGGAATTCAGCCAAGAATCAAAGTTTTTGATAGCCAAGTATGATCAAGTTTGAAAACATCTAAATTATTAAGAATTACAATAGCAGTAGAACTATGCATTTCTTGTAACTATTTGTTTGATAATGATATAAGGGTTTCTAAATCTACAATAATAATAATAATATTTAGTTCTTATATAGTGCATAACACATATCTATGACATGTCCCTATGTGCTTACAGAGCAGAAAAGAAATAACAGAAAGGAGAATATAGATCTGCATTAAAAAGCAAGAAAACAATGTACATTTGATATTGTAAGCTACTTTCTGCACATTGCTTTGTGAAAGGTTCACCTTAACTCTGAAAGTGAAAATAAAAAGATAAAAAGATCTCCAATGTTTGAATGCATAAGAAGAGGCTTCTGTCGTTATCTGTATCTGACAAACAATTTATCACACTTTTCCTTGATAGGGTAATCGCATTGAGCAGCTCGGCACCACAACCAACCCCTGGCAGGTGACTGCAACCATCGTTAGCGCGACATCATCCGGAACGGTTGGTTTCATGTCCGACAACCAGACCATCTCATTCAACGGAGGCTGGGCCAACTTCACCGAGCTCGGTGTCAACATCAGCGCCACGGACCTCATCCTTCAGTTCTCCATCACATACCCGAACACGTCTAGTCTGACGGTGACAAGCGAGGCGTTCTACGTCGACATCCAGCCCTACGAGGTAGAGGTGATCACATCGCCATCGTCCGATGTCATGGAGGATGAGGTGTTTGAGGTCATTGTTGATCTGAGGGAGACACAGACTGGCAATGTGCCTATCAATCTGGCTGATAAGGTGAGTCAGCAAATAATTACTTTAAATTTGTGGAATACTATCAAATCAAAGGCTGAAGACTTTGGCTTAAATTTTAATATAAAATGTAAAAAAATAACAAATGTTTACAAAAATTAAACATTTTTTTTCGATGGACAGACACATGGGAAATCAAATATTTTTTTTTGTTGGCCTTAAACTTACTCTAATTCTTTGGTTTTTGAGAGCTTAGACTGTATAGATGTAGATCTTATCTTTCATGATATGTATTTTTAAAAAGTGATCGAAATAGCTTAAGTAGAATAAGTATCATTTTGAATGTTCTTGTTCTCCTGACACTTACCTTCACATGTTTATTTTCAGTTTCTTTTTAGATGATATATAGAGTGATGGTAAAATACTTTGATACATACTATAGAAAATGAGCGCTCCAAAAAACTCATACAAATATTCTACACCTATCATTTATAATTTTCCTCACAGGGCTTTGACTCCTGGCCAGTAACGATTGCAATCTCTGATCCGACCAACTACCGTGGTGAACTGCAAGGCACAGCCACCGCGACCCTTGACCTGTCGATAGCCCGCGCATCGTTCAGCCTGAGCATCAACGAGGCAAGCTATTACTACATCCTCTCTGTGTCCGTCGTCACATCACCATCCAGCGCCTACCATGCCAGCGGTACCGTCGATCCGTTCAATGTTGTCTCGACTGATGACCTCACACATTCCGGCGAGACTGCATCAATGACGATCAGGTTCGACTATGACTACGCCAGCATCGCCCA
Source organism: Temnopleurus reevesii (assembly GCA_036244855.1). NCBI lineage: Eukaryota > Metazoa > Echinodermata > Echinoidea > Temnopleuroida > Temnopleuridae > Temnopleurus > Temnopleurus reevesii. The sequence continues at coordinate 80,401 of BQKZ01000182.1, read as the reverse complement.
GGGCAACGAGGAGCTTATTGCTGCCAACTTCCTCAACCACATTGCACCTGATTATAATGCCTCCTTCTCAAATGTGGGAGTTTCACAAGGTAAGCTTTTCAGAGATTATAACTTGCCATTTTAAAACAGTGCGTGCAACAAGGAAATTCAAATATTCTTCTACCCAAATTATCTCTAATGTCCAACATGTGGTTGCTTAATTTTAATTAGGAATATACAAGAAACAAATTTATGGTGTGCTAGCTAGAGCTTCTTTACATTATTTAGTTTCAATAATTCTCCAATTACAAATTCAGAAACTTACATCTCTAATTCAAATAGTGAAAAAATGAAAAAATTCTATGTTTTAGGGGTGTTTCTGAGACATTTTAGATGATGTTAAGGAATGTTAAAATTCAATCCCAGAGGTAAATCATCTTTTCTAATTAACACCTTTGTGAAAACTCAGATTCTCTCATTCATAGCTGTTATATTTTCCTTTTCTCTGTAGGATCCATCCTCATCTCATTCGACATGACCAGTAGCGATGTGGCATCCATTCAGAGTCTCATCTGGGAAGACATTCTTGATGGTGACCTCACTATGACCTTTAACGGTCAGACCTTGGTGGCTGATGAATACCTGATGGTGGATGGAGCACCCTATGAACCAACGGTAAGTGCCCTGCTGTTAACCAAATGACTACTTAATCCATTGAGCACTGACGAGGTTTATATTCGCACAATTAAATTCCATTACTGTGATTATTAGGGGATCTTGTTCAAAAGTTGCAATTGATCGCAAGTTGCAGTTGTTCGGAATGCACCAATCAAAATCATTGTTTCATATGCACGTCTGTTGAAAAGTGCATGCCATGTGCCAATGGAAATGGGTTTTACATTTTGCAACTGATTTGTAGTTGATCTGTGATCAACTGTTACTTTGTAACAACACTTCATAGTGGAGAATCTAAAAATTGACTTTTAAAGGTCATCTTTTAAAATGATTGCACTGGAACTATGAAGAATTCATGATTTGACATTAATGTTAAAGCAACAATCTTCATTATCAATCACTGAAAAGTGTCTTCCATTAATCCATACCTTTCCTCTTTTCTACTTTTTCCCCTCAGTCTTCTTCAAGTGGTCTACCCATCTGGATCATCATCGTTGTGGTGGTCGTTGTTCTTGTGCTTGTCCTCCTCATCGTTGGAGCTGTCTTCATGATCAAGAAGAACCAGAACGGTATGTATTTAAATTTTATGTCGTTGTGAGTAGTATCAGTAGCATGCTGCCCTAGTTACCAACTGTTAATGAAATCAGTGTGGAAGTCAGCTGTCTTATACCCAGGACGGTGTTTCACCAAATGACGAATGATGTTACCATTTTCAGTTCTTGTGCTGAATAATCAAAAAATTATCAACAATTCCTAACTTTCTTAAAGTTTGAAACATCAAACAGATCATGCCTGATTTTATCTTATTCATCAATACATTTACTTTTATTTTATCTATTGGATAATTGATAGATTTGATAAGAACCCACGAAGAGGGAAATATTGTTTTCCCCTTTTGAATACATGTAGCTCTTTGGCATAACATGGTATTTCGTCAACTTTTTAAAAAATATAAAACCTTCTCTCTTTATACAAAGCACTCTCCTTGACTGTTCTTGTTGTATTTATGAGAGAATTAATGATTGTCACAAATTTCATGAAACACTGCCCTGGCTTCAAACGAATGATTTAAAATAGATCCCTATGTTGAACAAGGCATATTTTTCTTCCAGGCAAAATAACCCAGATGGATGAGATGCCCCTAGCAGTCACTTCCGAGTACCATGGTAACAGTAAGATGCAGGTCATGAGTTATGAAGGTTCCCAGAACAGTCTCATCCATCCGTCTCTTGCTCCTACCGTTCACATCGATCGCACACCTACACCGGATGAAGGGTAAGTGGTCATTTTGTTTCATTCCCATCATTGTGAGAGAGAAAGGACATCGGATTTAGGACAAAGTCAATAACTTCATTAAAGCCTTCACAATAGCTTCATTGACACAAAAGAAAGTCCCTTTCTTATTCACTGTGCCTGTTTGACATTTTCCGTAGAACAAGAGGAAGGGAAATTTGTTTTGTGTGTATCTAGTTATTGTCAATTCTTGAATGCGTTTGTTTACCTTGTCCCAAATCCTTAAATCCCTTCTCCTCACAGTGCATTGCACCTCAAAAATTGTTTTGGATATCTTCCATTAATGGACCCCATGAAAGTGGCCCGACTTCAAATTTTTTTTTATACTTCTCACTTCTTTAATAATGTTACAGTAAATAAATTCAAATTTAATTCATGCAACCTGAAAGGTAAATGAAAAAAAAAGTTCCTTAGCTTTCCTCTGCATTCTAAGTCGTATTTTCCACATCAAAATGTGTCAAACATTTGGAAAGCAAAGTTTGTAGTTATATGTTTCAATATTTGATATTCAATATCTTGCTGGAATTGTCGCTTATGTTCTACATTTTTGCAAGGTATTTTGGAGATGTAGTGATTTTGATACATTTACTCACTACAAACTTTGACAAAACTGTAATCCTTTTACAGCACAAAACAAAAAAAGTATACAAATATTTTTGTTCAAATTCAATACATTAGGGCTCCACTATTGAGATTAAAAAGATGCAAGGAAAAGTGAGTAAAGGGAATGCTGTAATTTGAGAAGTTTTTTGTTTGATCCACCTGACAATGACTTTATGGTGTGATCTATCTTACAAATGATTTTTATTGGTTTCACAATGTTGATTTTTTTTAATTTTTGTTTCCAAGGTGGAGTGATTTTCTGTTGTAATTTTGCTGATGTGACTTGCAGTTCAAGACATATGCAATTTATAAGCCAAAGAGCTGTGTTACTTTTGTATAAATGTATTTTGGTTTTGATAAGCACAGTCATTTCATGTCTTATATGGTTTGATGTTGCACTGTTTCAATGATGAGGTGCATTTGTTATAATTTTAGATTGTCACTTTTATTGTTCCTTAATCTGTTCATATTTGGGCAAGAGAAGTTGATGGTACAAGGTATCTCACACTGCTCCCAAGCCATGTTACATTCAATCTGTGCTGTACCAAGTACAGACTTATAACACAGAACATTGAAGAAGGGATTGAAGATTACGCCCCCGGCATTATTCTGCTGTAGTGTACTGACTGTAATTACACATACCGTAAATCTGCATGCAGACAAGATACACATAGATCCCATCGGAGCATGCAAATGTTGCAAACACAAGAAAGATTCTTTGCACTTTCTTCATCACATATCCAATCATTCATTTCATTCTTGATGAATAGTATGGTGAACAAGCATCTCCTGATCGATGACGAGACTGATAGCCAACGTAGCACCTTGTCTGCTCGAAGCCGATCACCAGGACTTCATCTGGCTCGGAGGTCACCAGAGGTCGCGACCAGTGCATTGCCTCCTGGCTTCCTTGATGGACAGGTAGAGACTGGTGAGGATAAAATTATTAATTTTCTTGCAGAATTATTTCGTTTTATAACCAGTAAAGCATCAGAATGGGTATTTTTATGAAAGGTTTTACAACTTCATATAAAACCATTCATCTGATTGATAGAGGTCAATTATTGATGAAAAAATTTTCATTAGACAATCATTTTTTGAGTTACCTGTGAGACGAATTCGCTACTTTTCTCGCGGACTTGCAGGCTGGTATCCTATCAACCCTCGTTCATTGAAAACGATTAGTCTGCAGAAGCATGCTGTTAGTGTGTGGAAAAGTCTCACAGGTAGCTAAAAAAGTATTGTGTGCAGACAAATTTTTCATCAACTTTAATATCAAGTCTCTCCTTATTAAAACTATGTGACTTTCTGTGGCTTTTCAGTATGATGAAGATTTTGTGAACAGTGTAAACTTGGTATAAAAAGATCTGATACTACCAAATTCCTGGTACACTGTAAAGATGTAAAATCTTGTCCTAGCTCTTTATGATTTATTATTTTATAACCCTGCTACGATTATTGCTATAACAAAATGTTTTTGATGGTCCCGATCACCTTGGTCTACTGAGTTTCCACTCTTTGTACATTAGTGCATTAATTGATTGTATCAACAGCAGTATGCAATTCTAACATCACTGTCAAACCTCCCCTCCCTCTTCAGAACTTGCTGACCGAGTTCGTCTGTTCATCATGGTGAAGAACTCGGATGGAACCTTCCAGAAGCTAGGTGAGGTCGCAGCCAACATGGTAGGCACTATCAGCCAGCTGAGGCATGATCTCAAGGACACTGCCCTACCTCACAAGGTCAGGGATAAACCTTTTGTTATCCTCAAGGAGACTTTGGCTGAGATACAGCCTGCAGACGAGAAGAAACTAATGGTCAATGAGGTTTATTCATCGGATTGTGTTCTCCTCAAATGGCTTGAGGATCAAGGTAAGATTTTCTACAAATTGCATTGATGTGTAAAGAGGTACACTCAAACCTCATTATGAAGAGCACTGATATAACGAGATCTTGTTATCACAAGGTAATTTTCCTGGTCCCATCTCTTTGTATTTTATTGTATTTTGGCCCTGTATTATGCAGGGCCTTCAGGAAGAACAGTACTGCGATTACTGATGAGGCTACCCTGTTGAAATAAAACGTAATAAATAAATAAATAAATAAATAAATATAACAAGGTCTCAATATAAAGAGGTAATTTCTCTGGTTCAAACGACCTTGTTATAAAGAGGTTAGACTGTATAATCAACTTGAAGAAAGTTGTGATTGACTGCTAATTTCAGATGAGTTATGTTCTAAAATGTAATTGATTCATAGATTTGATATTCTTATAGTTACATTCCATTGGACTTGCACTGATAATCCTTCAATGCTCTTTCAAAATTGAGCTACCTACTTCATTTTAAAAATGAATCGTGATCTATCAAGTCTCTATGGCCCATATTTCGATAGCAGTTTTAAATTGACCTGGGACGGAGCCATTCTTATTTAGAGCCTGGCTATTCAAAATTTAAACAAATGGTCTAAGTGACGGTGGTCGAAATGACCTTGGTGAGGTTAAACCTTGCTTTCGGAATACAGGCGTGTAAGTTTGTAGTCCAAATTCTAAATCTATTCTTGTTACACTGAACTTAGTTAATCAATCTCCTCCATTTTGATTCAACAACTAACCTTTTTCTCAAAACTTCACTCTCTCTCCTTTGCAGACATCACCCAGCTGTGCATGTGTGGCATGGTAGGACAGTTCCATTGCTCCCTGTGTCAGAAGCAAGCCTACTGCAGTCCACAGTGCCAATCTACAGACTGGCCTCGACACAGCTTCAAGTGCTCCCAGTGGGCCACCGAATGATCCACACACCCAAGGGGCTTTTCGTCAATATACCTTGATAGGGATTTATCCAATCACAGTTCAGGATTACAGTAGCTTATAACGAATGTTTGGCGGCTCTGTGTGTGAAACACCCCTTGTTCGATGATCTTGGATGCTTTGATGACTGTCACAGTCAACTTTTGCTTCATTACATACAATGTATTAAGAATGTATTAAGACATATATGCCTTTCATGATAGGTAGATGTATGACAGTAAATTAACAACCCATACCTCATTATGTATGACCTTCTTGATGAAGAAGTGAACTTAATCAGTATTATAAAAAAAAATTATTATTTCACCCTCAAATCTCCAAATGCTGTATACCATAAGTACATGTAGTCAGAAAAATGTAAATTACTTGTTATTGCAGAGAATAAATCTGCTCATTTACACGAGTATGAAAAATAATCATGCACAAAATGTCAACACTTCCGTCCAAAATGCAAAGCATTCCAAAGAAATCGACAAGATCCAGATTGTGAGTGTGTGTGAATGTCGTGCATTTGTTAACGGTTTCAGTCTATGTAGTATCTTCCGTCCATGAGAAATTATAGTTTTATATCGATACTTTGAGAAAGTAAATGTAATCTGTGTGTGTTTATAGTGTGACAGGCATTATTTTATGTCATAGAAAATTGAATGATGTGATATATGTTTCAAATTCTTGTCATGTTTAAGTACATTCCATGGTAGTTAATGCTAGAATTGTGAGTTACAAGAGTTTAAAATCCTAATTATGATGATCAAATTCTAATGGATTTGAGGCTTCTGGCTATTTATCCCTCATGTTAAATTGCTACTTGAAACTATCAATATTCAAGAGCGGCCAACAACTAAGAAGGGTGAAAAATCAAGCAGTGTCATATTTCTATGCAAATGTTTTAAGTATTTTTTTTTCTACCATAGACTAGTGACTTTGTAGAGTATCTGTCGGTTTGTTTACATTTATGATATATTTGGAAGTTTAATAGGATACTGTATGAGCCATAGAGTTTTGCAAATCGACTTGATATGGTCAGATTCTCAAGTCAAACTCGTAATTTAGAGATTTTGTAAAATTTATAAAGTACAAGGTGTTTCAAGCCATTTGATATCAGTGTATTGATTTACCCAAGGAGATAACAAATTCAGATTTTGACCCGTAAAACCCAGTTGTCTCATCTCATTTGAGACTCCCCTGTGTTTCCCAGCAAGTACAATAATCTTCACACACAGGATGAATATATCCATTTTTGTAGATTCACAAAATAAAGACCCTTGCAAAATATATGGCTTTTACAGTATATTACTCTGTTCCCATTATATCTTGTAAATCTTGTATATAGATATCCACCTCTTTGTAAATTACCTAAATTCTCAAAACTAATACTTAAATGTAATTCCAGTAGAAGTAGCTTTAAATAGATGTGTATAAAGTCACTGTGATCTTTAACGATTGTCAAGAATTTAGCAAGTATGGAAACAAAAAAAATGCACATAATATATAACTGTGATTGCTCTGCTGTGTCACATTCCAAAGTGTGTTACTAATATTCATAGGAGAAAAAACATGAAAATAAAATGTTTTCAAAAATTTAAATTTCAGAATTTGGTATTTCGAAAGGGATGATTCCCAACCAGTTAATCTTAATCCTTTCTGACATTGGACATTTTGTAAAGAACATTTTGAAACATTTTGTTTGAATAAAGAGAACAATTATCGAAGAACACATTTGGAAATTAATGTTTGGAAACCAAAGTGCATAGTCATTCAATAAAGAATGTATCTTTTATTGATATATTAGAAAAAAAGAGTTAATTGATTAATATTGAAATAGAATTTACTCAGCCAAATTGCTGATTTATACCAAATATTGAACCGATAGAATCAGAATTCAGGTGAGAATTGAATTTAGAAGTGTATGTTGTCGTGCCCGAAACTTTCACATTATGGCTTTATTCTTTATTAGTTTTATAATTTTTAGAAAATATTTTGGAACTTTTTTTTTGGAACTGAATAAAGAAAGAAAGAGAGATATTACTTGTGTGTATTTTTCTTGTTATTTCTTCCTGCTAGATATTAATCTGGAATTTCTCATTTCTACAAGCAATGCTTTTTGGAGAGGCTAACTTTCTGGAATATGCCAAAGAATAGAAATAATAGAGTGATTCACAGAAACGTGCATTAATTTGAATCCATTGGTAAACAGGTCAATTCAATTGTGGGTTAAAGACTCAATTTGCATGCATCCCTTCAATATTCCAGGGCCCGTATTCTGATAGCGAGGTTTAACTTAACCCTGGACTAAGTCATTGTTATTTAGACCCGGGCTATTCAAAAGTTAAACCATGAGTCTAAAGAACAATGACTTAGACCTGGGTTAAGTTAAACCTCGCTATGGGAATACAGGCCCACGAGTTTGGCGATGAAGCAGGAAAAGTAGAGAAAGGAAGAGAACAATAATTGAGTATGAATAACATAAATCAAGGGGAAAGATCAATATAGATGATGATCACTGTAGAAAGAGAGAGAAAGAGCGATGAAAGGGACAAGGAGATTGATTAAGGAAAGGTGGAGAAGTGAGGAGAGCATGTACCTCAGCGGTGACACGACATATGCTCCTGCGACAAATGCTCCGAAGACAACTGCTCCGAAAAATGCGACAAATACTCCGCGACATTTGCTCCGGGACAAATGCTCCTGCGTCATTTGCTCCGGCGACAAATGCTCCCCCGACATTTGCTCCCTCGACATTTGCTCCCCCGACATTTGCTCCCCCGACATTTGCTCCTGCGACATTTGCTCCCCCGACATTTGCTCCCCCGACATTTACTCCTACGACATTTGCTCCGGCGATAATTGCTCCGGCGATAAATGCTCCGAATATGCGACAATTGCTCCCCCGACATTTGCTCCCCCGACATTTACTCCCCCGACATTTACTCCTGCGACATTTGCTCCGGCGATAAATTGCTCCGAATATGCGACATTTGCTCCGGCGATAAATGCTCCGAATATGCGACAATTGCTCCCCCGACATTTGCTCCCCCGACATTTACTCCCCCGACATTTACTCCTGCGACATTTGCTCCGGCGATAAATTGCTCCGAATATGCGACATTTGCTCCGGCGATAAATGCTCCGAATATGCGACAATTGCTCCTAAAGCAGCTGTCACACTTGGACGTTTTAGCCGACGTATGGCCGACGTATGAGGAATTTGGCAAATAAGTCGGCGTACGTATACGTCGAATACGTTTTGGGAGCGTTTTGCATACGTCGTAACACGATTTGCATACGTTGAAAATCTCGTACTTTTTCGAGAAAATAAAATGGAAACAGGGCAGTTTTCGACGTATGCCCGACTTATGGCTGAAACGCCTTGCACATGTTATTGGAACGTTACGTACTCGTCGATAAACGTTAACAAACGTCCTTCGTACGTTACTCGTACGTAGAAATACACCAAATCTCGACGTTTTAGTCAACAAATGCCCGACGTATGCAAATTTCCTCAAGATTTCCTTGGACGGTGAACTTTGGACATATAGATAGCGTATTGATAACGATTTGGACGTATGCATAACGTTTTATAGAACGAGCTGATAACGTATGAGTAACGTATTCCGACAAATGTTTAGCGTATCATCGGCGGTCACAACGAGTGCACGGCGATAGCATAACGTAAATACGTTACCCATACGTTATGACTTCATTTTAGGAAAAAATAGAACTTATCTCGACGTATTTCGACGTATGAATAGCGTACGAGTAATGTTTTGAACGTGTGTCGAAGATTGCATAATGTCCTTATAACGAATGCGGAACGTATGATCAATACGTCGAGAATTTTTTAGCATGCTCAAATTTTCTCGACCTACTCGACGTATGACAGCGTATTTTAGCGAGTTCATAACGAGTGCAAAACGCTCTCAAAACGTATTCGACGTACGCCGACTTATTTGCCAAATTCCTCATACGTCGGCCATACGTCGGCTTAAACGTCTAAGTGTGACAGCTCCTTTAGGAGCAATTGTCGCATATTCGGAGCATTTATCGCCAGAGCAAATGTCGCATATTCGGAGCAATTTATCGCCGGAGCAAATGTCGCAGGAGTAAATGTCGGGGGAGTAAATGTCGGGGGAGCAAATGTCGGGGGAGTAATTGTCGCATATTCGGAGCATTTATCGCCGGAGCAATTATCGCCGGAGCAAATGTCATACTCATAGGAGTAAATGTCGGAGGAGCAAATGTCGGGGGAGCAAATGTCGCAGGAGCAAATGTCGGGGGAGCAAATGTTGGGGGAGCAAATGTCGAAGGAGCAAATGTCGGGGGAGCATTTGTCGCCGGAGCAAATGACGCAGGAGCATTTGTCCCGGAGCAAATGTCGGGGGAGCATTTATCGCCGGAGCAAATGACGCAGGAGCATTTGTCCCGGAGCAAATGTCGCGGAGTATTTGTCGCATTTTTCGGAGCAGTTGTCTTCGGAGCATTTGTCGCAGGAGCATATGTCATGGAACCACCTCAGCATTGATTGCAGATAATTGATTAAGAATTACAGAGATCAATCTGGGCAGTAGGACTTATATGAGAGAGAGAAANTTGTTATTTCTTCCTGCTAGATATTAATCTGGAATTTCTCAAATCTACGAGCAATGCTTTTTTTGGGAGGCCAACTTCTGGAATATGCCAAAGAATAGAAATAATAGAGTGATTCATCAAAACAGCTGAACCAAATATCTTCTCTTGGGATATAGGGTGAGGTTATGCTTCCTCCGATGAGAAAATAGTTGGTTCAGTTGTTTGATGATTCACTTTTTAACTTCCGTCCCTGTGTATATTCCTGAATGGTGTCATCACTGACACTTATTTGCTGGGACCAATAACTGTCCAAGCCCCTTCCTACGCTCATGAACTGCAGCCCTGGAAACCTTGTAGAAAAAACTTATTAGTTGAGAAAAAAAGTTTTTATGAAAAGCCGACTAGCTGAGGGAAATTATCCTAATGGGAGAACACACACACAAAAAAATCTACAAACAAAAGGTGGATTATTAAAGGATATAAAGCAAATTTTATGTATTTTGCTTTAAACAATGTTCTTGACAACCCAAAGGCTTTCCTGAGGCTTGTCCAATGTACATGTACCAACAAGTAATGGATGCAAACTGAATTCTAAGTATTGTAGTTCAACTGTTAACAGAATATGTTGCTATGATCATTGGCAAGAAACGTGCATTAATTTGAATCTATTAGTAAACAGGTCAATTCAATTGTGGGTTAAAGACTCAATTTGCATGCATCCCTTCAATATTCCAGGAGTTTGGCGATGATGCAGGAAAACTAGAGAAAGGAAGAGAACAATAATTGAGTATGAATAACAAAAATCAAGGGGAAAGATCAATATAGATGACTAAGGGAGAGAAAAGGAGAGAGAAAGAGAGATGAAAGGGACAAGGAGATTGATTGAGGAAAGGTGGAGAAGTGAGGAGAGCATGTACCTCAGCATTGATTGCAGATAATTGATTAATGGGGTGTTGCTCAAAATCAACTGCAAATCAACTGCAACTTTGCAACTTGTAACGCGCACTTTCATTCGTGCACGGCATGCGCATTTAACAAGACGTGCATGAAACAATGATTTTGATTGGCGCGTTCCGATCAACTGCAACTTGCGATCAATTGCAACTTTTGAACAACACCCCATAAGAAATACAGAGATCAATCTGGGCAATAGGATTTATATGAGAGAGAGAAAGAAAGAAAAAGAGGGAGGTAGAGAGAGAGGTATAAAGAGAAAGAAAGGCAAGGGAGTTAAGAATGAAAGAAGCACAGATATGGAATAAAAACCTAATTTGTGTTAATATCAGAATCAGCAAACTTTACAATGATGTTGAACTGTACTACATGTAGAAAAGGTAAAGAACATCTGGGAAAAGGGTGAAGAAAGCATAAAATACCCATGATTTGATGACATACTGTGTGACCTGTAGGAATGGTGAGTCAGTTGTAAAAGGAGATTCAGATTGTTCTCTCCCAAGATGCACACACGACGCACTAGTGCATCAAATTATCCCTGACCATTTGGGGACATTGGGGACATGTGGAGGCATTGTGGAGGCATTGTGGTGTAGTGGTCATAACTCTCGCCTTTCAACCAGAGGGTCGTATGTTCAAGTCCCACCCATGGCGTCAATTTCCTTCAGCAAGATTTTCATCCACATTGTGCTGCACTCAACCCAGGTGAGGTGAAGGTGAATGGGTAGCTGGTAGGAATATTTATTCCTTGAAACGCCAAGTGCGCTAATGAACTGGCTGCCGGGCTAAAGCCAGGGTAATAATGCTTCAATTGTAGAGCTCTTAGAGAATTCTTCATAGAGAGTTGATAAGCGCTATATAAAAGCCGTTCATTATTATTATTATGACAGACACTCCTGTCTAATTCACATTGGAGTGTTGATGCGTAATTTGTTTTTGCCATTATTTTGTAACTGACCGAATCATGATGGACCTTTCCCCAAGGGTATTGCGTGATTCATACAAATGACAGTAACGTCTTTTCAAGAGGGAGCACAGATGCAGGGAAATGAAGAATTTCCATGAAACCTGACATGTTCACAGTATTGACGAGAGACTCGGGTGGTGTTGCTGAAAAGTTGCAATTAATAGCAGGTTGCAGTTTATTAGTACACAACAATCAAAATCATTGTTTCATGAACATCTGATTATATGCGCAAATTGTGCACATCTAAATTTGCGACCGATTTACAATACCCCCTGTGATTGGCTTCAGGATAACGATTGCTAAACAGAATGCGGTATCCAATTTTCAGACTTTTTCAGGAGAAGTTTCTTTCATTGTTTCATCTTGACATTACCTAGTATATCCAACTGTGAAAAAGTAAACAGCAATTACTTGCTTGCCATGTTTTAGTCGCATGAAATGTCACGATCTGGTGAAACACCTGTGGGGACTATATTAGCTAAATCATATTCGTCTTCTTGAGATTTGGTTCAACACACGTTGTAATACCCAATATCTCTCTCAAAAGAAAGAAGTACACTGCTTTCTGTGAATTACTTACTTAAATTATCAATTTATTCATGCTCAAAACAAAATATTTTCAGTGCCAGAAGAGAGTTTAACTCTCACAATCTTCTGAAAGTAATATAAGTTCAATGATCAGAATATAAAACATAGTAAAAGTCATTCATCATAAAAAAAGGGGGCATTTCACTCTTCGATCATTTATCAAGGGAAAATTCTCAAAGAAAATAAAATGTTTTCAATTTTACTATAAGTACATGTATACCATTTGCATATGAATGACAGAATCATAAATAAGGCAAATTTCTTGACCAAACATTCAAGAAATATAATAACAATTTCACATTATAATCTTTATCATAACCATCCCCAGATACCTCACTAACGCATTGGAATAAAGATAAAAAACAGTGGAGGCATAAAAACAAAATAAATCATTAGAATGATTATATCCCAATTTCTCAGATATCAAAATGAACCACTATAGATATGATTTACCTTACTTGTGTCATGCTTTCCTTTGGTTGAAAGGAGTTGTGAGTCAACCCTGTCATATATCTTAGCTGCCTAGGCCTTGCTGACAAAAATTTCAAATGGTAATCCATTACATTTTGGAAAAGAATACTTAAGGTTAATTTTATGCACTTTGGCAATTAATTTTTGTTTGTCCTCTGGATAAAAAAAAATTGGAGATGGAATGAGAATTGAGCATATGAAGAACTGCTTCATTAATTTTCCAAAAATATTATAATTATTATCATCATTACAAATTCCCTGCATTTCTGCAGTGTAGCATGAAGGAATTTCAACTTCAGTTGCTGAGTAAAGGGCTCTAGGTTACATGTCATATCAAAGAATAAAATCCTATTGGATAATCAAAAACATTGATTTCATACTTATCAAAGGACGGAAAATAAAGACACTGCTATTGATATTGTGTGACAAGTGGAAGCAAACTAAATGGTCACAAATAAATATCCTGCTTATTCATTTTTCATTGGGACAATAAAAATGCATGCATTGGAAAATTACATACCTTATCGTTCATATATATCTGATATGTAAACTACCTGTAATCTTATATGATCAGTAAGGTTATTAAGGTAGGAAATTTGAAAAATTAGAGTGGTCTGATTTACAAAAAGTTTGGCCATTTTATGGAATTGATCCTCTATGAAATGATCTGCTTGCTTTTCTTTGTACAAATTAGATGGCAAGGAACAGGTTTTACAGTCTGGAGGGTGTTTCATCAAGATTTGTCGCAGAGACAATTAGTCAGCGCTGACTAATTCCTTGATTGTGATTGGATGAAAAGCACTAACGCTGACATTTGCTATGGGAACTGTCAGAAAATGACTCCTTGTCGCTGCAACAAATCTTGATGAAACACCCCCCTGATCTTAATCCAACAGCCATTCACCAAGTACTGCGTAAACTGATAGACACTTTTACAGTAATGTTTCTTTGTTGTTGTTGCTAATTTGACTCTAAGAGTCTTAAAAATCTTTGCTCATTAGAATTCCCAACAAGTTTTGCACAAAGATTTTGCAAAACATGAAAACTGTAACCCACTATTATGTCGGCAGGTTCGAATTTGTTAAAATCTCTGTAAAATATTGGCTGATTAAGTATTTCTTATTCAGAGCAACGTGTGTGTCAAAATAATTTAAAAAATTGTCCCACCTCTCCTAAAGCAAGCTTTATAACAAGGCCATAATGATGAGAAAAAAAATTGCATGTTTCCCACAGATAGCCATCTGATCTGTCAAACTTCTTGAATATTGATGAAGTTCATTAATATGCAAATTCAACGTTTACCTCTTCAGTCAATAACTTGGAGACAATGTGTTTTGATTCTTTCTCTATGAAGATACATTTAGTTCAGCTAGTTGGATATTCAGATTCTAATTTCTCAGCTAATAGATCTTCCAGAAGGTCAGCATGTCTGAGCCATTCTTATGTACGCTGTCAAACTAGATGGTGATTACAAGCCAATGGGGTTGTTGCTAGAAAGTTGCAATTGATCGCAAATCAACTGCAAATCACACATTTCAAGTGGAATGGTGTCTCTGGATTTCATAAAATTTTCATGAAACAATAGTTTTGATTGGGCAGCCTCATTCAATTGTAACTACCAATCAATTGCAAATTTCTAGCAATACCCCCTAAGAGCACCGATGGCAGTATGAAATAGACCCTGTAGCAGCTTTTGATTCAAGCTTACTTGCAATAATCCGAGATTTTCGTTCAACTTATACTATTCATAAAGAATCAGCCCACGAATGCATAATTCTTGCCAGTCTTGATGGTAAAAACATCCTTCAAAACTGATACGATCCTTTCTCTTTGTAAACTCACTTCTTAAGAGAAAGTAAGGTGCCATTAAGTTCATCATCATCATCACCATTATCACATGTTTGTTGTGTAGCACTGTATCCTTCATTTATTTTCCAGCTGTGACTTCTCAGTGAATCGCCTGGAGAAAGATAATAGAATAAAGAAGAAACACACGATTAAAATAGGTCTCATGTATCTTTGGAAAATATATTGTGATATAAGGAATCAAGTTGTAATTGGGTAAAAATACACAAAATTGGAATGAGTTAGACAGATCAAGATAAAATGTTTATATCTACAGTGTACTGCAACATTAAAGCACTTTAATGCTTTCATGACCATGTTCACATTTGAACCAAATTGAACACTTATATGTTGATAGAGAATGTTTCACAAAGGAATGCCCTCTCATATTGAGTTGTATACTGTGAAAATGTACAAGTTAGGAATATTGGGTGAGTTCTATTTCAGAAAAATTGCATTTACAATTTTTTTTACAACAATTTCTTTTCTTTACAACAAAGCCAGGAAATGTAAGAGTCAAAGAATCCTTTGTCCTGCAAATACCAGAGAAAATCATCTTCATGTCAATGAACAATATGTCATGTTTTCAAGTGCTTTAAACATTAATAATTGAACTAGATTTTTTTTTAATCTATCGGCAGAGGCAGATAAAATGAAAAAAAATCAAAGTGAGCATGGAAGGATAAAAAATTTGGTAAAAGTATTCAATTCCTCCTTTTAGCCTACACAATGGCTCAAGCAGACAAGAAAGTAACTTGCCTGCTATTCAACAAACAAACAAACATCTGTTCTACATTCATTTACAGAATAAAAGGGAATAAAGCTTCTTTTACTGCTAGAGATAATAATGCAAAGGCTTGAATGAGAATTTTTCACGTTTACCAATTTGTCCTTCCTGTGCACTCTGAGTGAAGTCAGGCCCAAACACATACTTGTACAGTTAAAGGGGAACCAGCCTTTGGAAGTATCGTGCTCTCATTGAATGAAGAAAAATCAGATGAACAAACTGTGAAAATTTGAGTAAAATCGAACAACCCCTTCAAAAGTTATGAATTTTCAAAGTCACTGACATATGACGATCCCTATCGTTGATGGGGATCCGTGCGATCGACAAATTCGATGGAATCTGTGACGTCATATCGGACAACTTCTCATTCACTTTGTACATAGAATTTTAAAAAATGGATGAATGTAAAATTTAGAGTAAGGCTGCAACATCCTGCTTCTCAAAATACATGCAAAATCAATACAGAAATGCTACACCCCAATCGAAAATTGGCATGTTGTTGAACTTTTCGAAAAAAGGGAGAAAATTTGAAAAATTGTATACAGAGTGAATGAGGAGTTGTCCAACATGATGTCACAGATTCCGTCAAAATAGCCGATCGCACAGATCCCCATGAGCGGTATAGTGATCGTCATATCTCTGTGACTTTGAAAAGTTGCTCAAATTTTCACAGTTCGTTCATCTGATTATTATTCATGCAATGAGAGCATGACAATCCCAGGGGTTGGTTCCCTTTAAGCCAAGAAGAGAAAGCTACCATTTGCCTGTTTTTCCATAGGGATACTACAAAAGGTGAACAGCAGCTTTCATGCCTGATCTTAACCATAGAAGTCCTGATTCAACACTATTCTTAGGCCAAGTGCTGTTTTTATCTCAATTATGTATCCCTCTTTGATCAGGGCATGTCATCAGATTATCAGGACTCATCCAGACAATGAGTCATGTTAAGTTGCGTCGAATTCTCACCATCGACAATTATATAATATTGGATGGCAATGAATGGAATACCAGGGAATATTGCACGAGTTAGGGCAATATTGGCTCTAACGAGTGCCACATTCCCGGTATTTCATGAAATAAAGCCATCCAATATAATTATTATCTTTACATTAGCCTTTGACTTACCGGTATTATTGTAGAAGTACCAGAAGGCTGATCACTGCTTTGCGCATGCGTGAAATTGAAGCCGTGCAACATGCCATAATGTTGCACGGCTTAAAACTCTCATATGGATAATAATATGCGATAACAAATGATTCCGTCGATATCAATCAAGGTTGGGAAGGTGACTTCCGGTTTGGGAAGCTAATGCATGTGCTACATGTATGTCCATCATTTCAGAAACTTTCTGATTTTTCTCCCTTAAATGTCATCAAAGGTACTCGGTGCAACATCTGAGAAGAACACCATGATGTAATGATAGTTATTTTCAGGAAATATATTTCAAAAACGAGTGTAAAATAAACACAATTTTTCAATCTGAATTGAATTGAATTGAATTGAAAAAATCTGGCAAAGTAGAATGCACATGCACAAATATCTGTAATCATAAGTGGGTAAGCCAACTCACAGGACTTCTTTTTAGGTGATAACTGCATAGCACCATCTGTGCATATCAAATTTCTTTTATTGTACATGCAGGGTGCTACAATCCTACTTGCCCGAATGCCCGAGGCAACGAAATTGAGCTATCAGGCAAGTAAATGAAATTGTCACTTGCCCGGTTGGGTAAGTAATGATTTCATAGTCTGAGAACTGTACAGCCTTGACTTTGAATAAATTCTGTGTGAGGAGGCCCTATCCAGTTTCAAGATCTTTCATTTTAACCAACTTCAATGACCTCAACCCAATCAGATGCTATGTATGTGTGTGCAGAGCTCTGTTTTTATGTGCTTAATTATGTTTGGGCAAGAGAAATTTGTGTTCGGTCAAGTGATTTGAAAAGCCACTTGCCTAAAGGGGCAACTGGTGTGAAAAATTCTTGTAGCACCCTGTGGTGGTGAGCATTGGTACCTCTATGTGAATATGACTTGAGTAGAAATGCGACTTACTTCCTGGCATTGGCAAGTAGAGCAGCTTTGCGTTGCTCTAAGGATGTCTGTCTCTCTCCTGAAGAGGTCCCAAACTTATCTGCTGCAAACTTGGTGCACTGTGAGAAACAAACATTCAATAGAAATTAATATGACTTGACTTCTCCCAGGAGCCAACAAGCAATAGTACATTGTATGTCCATTTAGAACACTACATAATTACATCAAGCTGTATTGCACAATTCCAAAAATGAATAACAAGTAAAACACAAGAAAGGCTAATTCATATCAACCTTGACTAACCTACGATCTAAAAAAACGAAAGAGAACATGTAACTCTAGAAGAAATATTGTATTTCAATGAAATCAAACTTCAAGTCAACCAACTTCTTTATCAAAGACAATCCTTTTGAAACAAAGGAGGTAGAATCATTTATATTAAACAAATTTCTGGGATGCAAGCCACATGATCTCAAACCAAAAGATAATCAATTGAAGAAATCATATAGCTGAACTTTTCACACATATATCATCAATGTTGTTATTCATTTTAACTGGCGATTTAAAAACAATTGCCATTACAATATTTCAAATCCTGTAGCAATGGATGGGGTAGCTGACACAAAATTAACAAAGAGGCCTTTCTAAACATCTCCTAAATTGAAATCATCCTTTCGTAATATCGCTTCACACCAAACAGATTAAAATATAAACCATATTCAGTTCAATTAAAAAAAAACTAGAAGAAAAGAAAAAAACTCACTGCTGGCGAAGCCGTTGAAGGAGCAGAAGTTGAAGCCTCACTCGCTTGTGATGTCATACAGAATGTATTGTGTGGTAAACTTTGACTAGCACTATGGGGTGTAGAGACAGACGTCTCCTTTGGTGGACTCAGCAAGTCTTCTGTTGGTATAGGGATGGCAGTGTTGTTCTCTAAGATGTTGAAAATTGTTGCATCAACAGAGTTGGTGGTTTCTGCAGAAATTTCAATGAAAGATAGACGAGTAAATGATACAAAGTAAATCCATGTCAAATAAATTAGGCATACTGTACAACAGGGTGAGTAGGGTCATTGGGGTGAGAATGGACATAAGGAAGTTCCATGAAGAATCCTTTCTAATAAGGCCGATCCCTCTATGGCTCTTACTTTTGGAATAGGCCTTTCTACCTGAAGGGAAAATAAAGAAAAACTTGAAAGCAATTTTCCATAGTTCCTTCTATTTACCCCGATGGTACTCTTTGTTCTTTGAGCTTATACACATAATCTTTATCATTACCCAAATACACTCTGACGTTTATCTTGCATCTTTATATGAATTGTGTGACTCATTCCTGATTAAAAAGTGCTGGGCTGCATAAAAATAATTTCAGTCTTTTCTCATACTATTTTGTTCTATTTGCATGTATTGCTATTGATCTCATTCATTTTTATTACTCAATCTTAACATTTTCCTATAAGAGTTTGATTCTCAACCATTTTCAAGTGTTGGAGGCCCTAAAACTTGATAACATCATCTGCTAACAAGGAATATCTTTGATACAAACATCTGTTAGAAATGTAAAAATAAAGTATCTGTTGTTACCTAAATCTGCTTTGATGATATGAGGCGGTATATGAGGCAAGACTTCTTGGACTTGTTTGATCATCCTGTCTACAGGGGATGCCCCTTGTGCTCTAGGGGAACCCCCTTGAAGTCTGGGGGATTCCCCGTGAGATCTGACTGGTGCGTTGCTTGTTTGTCTGACCTGTGGACGGGGTGTGCTCCTTTCTGCATACAAAATGAGGAAATATAAGTGATACAAGTGAATAAATTGTAATGATCGAACCGAAGACTCAAGATATTTTTTACGCTTATTAGGCCTAAAATTTGAAAATTCAATATTTTAGAAAGTACATAAAACTTGTTTACATCATGGTGTATTTAGGTCAATTACATGTTTGTATACTTCCTACTAGCATATTTTGTTTTTAGGAGGGCTCAAAATCACTTTTAAACAATACAATAAAACAATTCAGGTGAATATACATAATGGAAAAACTTACATATTGCAAATCAAAAAATTATACCTAGTATCAAAATATGAAAGCAATCACTTCTGCCACCAGTCATTTATTTTGAGAGCAAATTCAAATCCGATGTGAAATTTGAATCGCACAACACAACAGAGTGCTATGCTTCTTATTTTATTATATTCTGCGAGTATTCAAGAAAAGTATACAACTAACTTCAAATATGATTCAAGATGATTTTCAAAAATAACATTTATTCACAATTTTTCATCATGAAGATATCTACAGCTCACCACACTTTGAAGATCAACTTATGATCCGACTTGTGAAGTAAATTGTAGAAGCATTCAATAAGAGTATTTCGACAAAAAACGTCTACCCGATTCTTTTTCTAAAATTCATATGAATGCAAAACATATTATTTTGATGCATCAATCAGCTTTACATTGAATATAAGTGACAAATCAGTTTCAAATTTTAGAGAATCTTCAGACTGCTGTGTTGTGACACTGCTTCTATATGGCTTGGAACCAATTTGATGCACCTTCCGTCAAGAAAGCTTTCTTGTATTTTGCAATTAACTTGATTGTACTATCAATCTGAGTACTCAGAACCTCAATCAATCAAAGATTTTCTTTGTGATTGAATGCTTCTGATAGATACAATTACACCTTCTTCTCAAATTGGATCATAGGTGGATCTTAAGGTTTGCGGTGGGCTTATGAATAATTTTGAAAACCACTTACCAGCTGTATGTTGAACACCTAGTTTCTTGACATACTCTGCCTTATCAGCACTGGTGAATGGAGATGGTGTTAGACCCATGTCAGCGGACATTATCTGCTGAACTCCTCGGGAAAAGTCATCTGCATTCTCAAAGTCACTACTCTTCTCTGCAGGTAAAACCCTACATAAGAAATAATAAAGACCAACGTTAGAAACAATACAATAGTAACATGTATAATAAAAGATGATGATGGTGGTGGTGATGATGATGATGAATTTAGATTGAAAGGCGTTTCTCAATCAATTCTGAATATGTACGCTAGTGGTGTTGACAGAGATAGAAAATGTACATGGTGCTGGTGGTGGTGGTGGTGAAGGTGGTAGTAATGATGTTGGTGGTGATGTTGGTGTTGGTAATGGTGGTCGTGCTGATGTTAGTGGAGGTACTGGTGGAGGTGGTGGTGGTAATGGTGGTATTGGAAGAGGTGGTGGTGGTGGTGGTGATGGTGGTGACAGAGAGAGAAAATGTAAAGAAATAGTTTTTTTTACAGAAATATGCTTGTTTATCTCACATTCACCTGGAGTTAGGGTGCCCAAATACCGAGTAAAATCTGAGAACCCAAGCAGAAATCTACAAAACCTTTCTGGACCAGTTTTATCACTGCGAGACCATCGGAGTGCTCGAGTAATAAGACTATTCCAATACACGAACTGGTCAGGTTAAAGGCACTTCTAATTATTGGTGGTTTTGAGGCCAAAAAAAAAATCATTATTTTCTTGCAATTAATCTATAAAAACAAAGAGAAACCAGAGTAGATCCTGCTAAAGGCTGCAAATCATTAACCTCCTCTTTAATAGTTCTATAGTTCTGTAGTATCCTTATCCCGTACGCACGATCACATCACTCCTGTCCTCAAGTCACTACATTGGTTGCCTGTCGAACAGCGCATTATCTTCAAAATTCTCCTCCTTATATATCATTGTATACATGACTCCGCTCCTCAGTACAATATCTCTCTAATACAGCAGTACGTCCCTTCTCGAAATTTACGTTCCCAAAACTCAAATCTCTTAGTTGTCCCTAAAGTTAAAACTAAGTGAGGGGAACGAATGTTCATGCATGCTGGACCAGCTACTTGGAATTCCCTCCCACAAGCCATCAAAGACAGTAGCTCCGCTGAAATATTCAAGCAGAATTTAAAAACCTACCTTTTCAACATCGCATACAATTAATTTTGTCCCTGTGTTATTTTCTTGAACTTCTATCTTACTCTACACATTTTCCAGTTGCGCCTTGAGCATTTTCGTGAAAAGTGGATTTGGCGCCATATAAATCATATATATTATTATCATTATTATTATACTTTTTAGGGTTAACCATTTGGCCACTGTGCTCTGAGAAATTGCACATTGGGGTTAGCAGTTGAGCACTCAAAGGGTTAAAGATGACTCACTTTATTCTGTAAACTGTGAATGGTACAAAAAGGAACCAGAGAAGATCCTGCCAAAGACTGCTCCCAATAACCTCCATTTTGATGTTTATCATTGGTCTACTGGCTGTCACTATGACTGGTTGTACATCTCGCTCTAAAGAAAAGGCCCATGTACTGGAAAGATATTAAAACACAAAGCTTTGACATATTGCACCTGAGAAAAACTGACAAAAGAAGACGATGTATTCCAATTTCTGTATCATTATAGAATATTAATTTAATTTAGCTGAGAAATTAGGGATTAGAAATTCTTCAATTAATGTGTTCATACCAGTTTGCACATTAAAGTGTTCAACAAAGACATAATCCCTGAGAACAAATTTTGTATTTACTAAGTACTATACCCTACCACCACCATGAACATTGTCTACGGATTCATCATTATTGGCATAATCGCAGCATAATCATCATCATCATCATCATCATCATCATCACCATCATCATCATCATCATATTCATCATCATCACCAACATAATACTCATCATCTTCATCACCATCATCATCATCATCATATTCATCATCATCCCCAACATAATCATCATCACCATCATTATCAACATCATCCCCAACATAATCATCATCACCATCATTATCAACATCATCCACATCATCATCATCATCAATATCACTATCATCATCATCATCATCATCATCATCATCATCATCATCATCATCATCAATATCAACAACATCATCATCATCAGTAGCAGCAGCAGCATCGTCATCAATATCATGATTGACATAAATTATCATTAAAACCATCATCACATTGTTCATTTCAAACACAATCATTAAAATCAATACCACTATCATTTTTATCATCACCATGATCATCCTATTGGCTTACCTGAATTTGAGCAGCCCAGCCTTGCCATTTGTCATAGCCCCCTCTGGGAATGCTAACACCGGTCTAGAGTCCTGCCGACAATGCTTCCTCACTGCATCAAGGAACACTTGTCTGCCCTTTGATGCACCCATGTTGGTATAACCTAACGCCCAGTTCAGGAAAGGGGGAAGGCTCCAAACATTGGGCTACACGGTGGAAAGAAATGATGGTGAAGATATTGAGCAGTGGCAAGGAGGATAATGATTTCCATTTCAGTTGACAAGATATGATCTACTGATTAATGTAAGTATGAAAAGTATTTTTTTCCATTTATTATTTAATCATCACTATCAAATCTTGAATGGGCAACTTAAAATGGATCAAGGATGGCAATATAATGCTGTTCTATAAGAAGGCTTTTATTAGTAATGTGTCAATATTTAGCAAAATAGGCACATAAGGAAAATTCTGCACCCCACTTCTCCCTAGGATGCATCTCAATGAATGACAAACGTTTGCAAACATCAGCATCTTTTTTTTTCTTCAAAACATTATTTGAGCGATTTCTGTATTTTGCTACCATTCATAAAATGCTGCAAAAGATTCCTTTACATGTGAAAGAAAATTCAGCAGATGTTTTGTTTTCTGACAGAAACAATGAGGTTCTTGTTGCAATTTTTTTTTTACACAGCCTCAACATTTGTTTACAAGAATAACCATTTGCAAACTGCTTGCTACTCTAAACATCACTTACAAAGCTTTTGCAGCTCTTTCCACACAACATTGGCAAAATCCCAAAATCTTTCACTCATGTTTTAAAAAATGAAATGTACCATTTTTACGTATGTTCACCTCTCATGTCAAGATAAGTTAGCCAATTAAAATGAATGACTATACTATGCAGTGATACTTACTACAACTGAAGGAAATACAAGTCCGATGATCACATGATCCAGTACTGATAGATGATTTGCTACAATCACCTTGACATCATCATTTCTGCGCTGTAGATTTGAAGGATATACAATGAATCCTAGCACAGTGTACATCACCCTCATGAGAACTCTGAAACCCAAAACAGGAATAAACAGATGAAAGACTCAGGCTTATAGTACATATATGTTTGACAAATTGTAAACAAGGTTGATGATGATGATGATGATGATGATGATGATGATGATGATGATCAATGATGATGATGATGGCCTCTTGTATAGCACCTGTAACCGCCTCAGCCAGACACTCAATTACTCAAAATAATGTCTCACAGATTTCAATGTCGTAATCAGTGCTATGATTTACCTATGAAACGAATTACATATTTTGTTAGCATTGATACCACAGAAACTTATTCCCTGATCAAAAGAGTAGCCCAAAGTCTAATGGAAGGGCCAAACTCTAGCTTACAAACGTCTACCTGGCACCGCCATGGTTTTTCTATATTCATTCAACATACATTTTTAGGTGAATATTTTTTTTTTGTAGTTTTTCATAATCTGTTTAAATAGGCTTCGGCCTTTCTTTCAATCAGGTATTCAATTGATATTCAATTCAGTTCACATTATGACTACATTATATGTCTATCAATATCAAATCACCAAATATAATAGATTCTTACAGACTTTTAATATTTATAATTCTTACATGTACAGCTTTTAATCAAAGCAAGATTTTTCTTGGGCAAACCCAGTCTTTAAGAATTTCTACCAAAATTTCTACCAAAGAAAACTTTGCAATATATTGTATACCTCCTGAAGGGTAGCTGATCCGGAAGAAGACAAGAAATGATGAACACATGCAGTCCAATGAAGAGTCGTAATATGGCTAAAATGAGGCCAATGGGGAAATAGACTGCCAGTAAGACTGCCGTTTTACTGTCACCAATCCTGTATTCATGGAATAATAAAACATGAAACATATCTTCAATATCTACACGTGTAGCAAAATACTGGTATTGCAAGGTGTACCAATGTAATTTTATAAATTTTCCAACATAAACAGGGCGCTACAAACCCACTTGCTCGAATGCCTTGGACAACAAAATTGAGCCATTATGGCAAGTAAATAAGATTGTCACTTGCCCAAAAAGGTATATAGAAATTGTGTTTGGGCCATTGATTTGAGAGGCTCCTTGTACTACTCCTTGTGCTCTCTGGCAAGTAGTGCAAAAATTCTTGTAGCACCCTGCATAAACCCTTCTCTTTAATATGTAAATACATGTTTATCGGCTGTTTTGTATACTATGTTTGTTACTTCTGTTTTTTAAATGATTGGTTGAATATAACATTCTGAAATCTGAATCTAAATTATGTAAATCATATTTATTTCAATCATATCAAAATGTCCCATCAATAAGAAACCCAGGTCCTCCACTAAATGAAGTGACAAAATTCAACTGAATCTTAAGGGGACTGAAATTCAGAGGGAGTGAGAGCGATAGGTCTCATATTGCTCTCCTTAAATGCTTTTTGGGGAGAGATCTAAATAGTACCTTGTAAGACCAATCTTACTACGTGAAGACCCAATTCAGCCCCCCCCCCCCCCCCAAAAATTCCCCTTGACAGCCTTAGGGAAACTATTTATGGCTCCCCTGCAAAATCTTTAGTTAGTCCCTGCAGCAGCATGCAATGTAGTATTATGTATTTTTTTAGTTAAAATATACATGTACTTTTGACAATTTATCTAATGAATATAATCAGTAACAGGACAAATGTATTAAAAGAAGAGTCTAACCAAAAATAATAATTCTTTAAAAGAAGCAGAAAAAATTATTTGGGGGTAGACTTTCCTTTTAAAACAACAAAAATATCATGAAAACTTACCTGTGGTGACTGAAGAGTTGAGCTATTTCAACTGCCATCTTGATCTTTGAAGTGGGTACCGTACTTTAAAGAGGAAATTATGAGCTCTGTTTCGATCTCAGGATTGTGAATGGAAAAACCTGTAAATAATGATAACAATAAGAACCTATGTTCATCATTATGGGTATCTGTATCTGTCCACGACGTACGATCACCAACATCTGGCTATCGCGTACGTAGGGAGTTACAAATATCACTGGAAATTATTTGTATGTACTGTGGTCAACATAATGAATATGCGAAAGGAGATCACACTGCTATGAACGCTGTAATAGGAGTCTGCTCTGTAAGAGTGGCTTGAGCACTTTTTTCATCTTGCTTCAATTCCTCCGCAAAGAACTGCAGAAATATCAACACTCCGCGTCCGAACAGCTATCATCAGTATCAAGCCAGGGTTAACTTAAAATGTCAGATCAACAGAGCACCACAAACAGACTAAAAAAGTGATTCTGGGTTTAAAGGGAGCTTTATGCCTACAACCATGGTAAATCTAAGACAGAATCCAAGATTAAAAATATGGCAACCCAAACCAAATATTGCAAATTGGTTAGAGGCACGGGCCAGTTCGAGGTGCACCACTGAGCTCGTGTCACACGCCGACTCTGGCGGGCTGCGCCAAGCCGGTGGCGGGGTTCCCAATCATATTCGCACGGGCAAATTACAAGGTCAAATAACTCTGATTTACCTAACAAAGAGAATGAAAGGTATGATAATTTACATACTTACTTCCTATATTCTGCATTTACGGACATTCATATCCTCGTTTCTATCATAATTCCGACAAAACACAAGAGATTTACAAGCTGGCGGTCACCAGTGACGAGGGCATTTTGAGAAATGATATTGCGCATGCGCCAATCGTCTTTCTTCATACCTCCGATCCCCCCCTCCCCCCCCCCCCCAAAAAAAATGCAATGGTAGAAAATTTTCGCTCTGTGGTAGAAAATGAACAGAAAAAGGTGAGCATTAGGAAATCATTATGAAATGCTTGCATTCAGTGCTGAAAGACTGATTTACCGGTCTGAAAAATATAAATAATACGATCAGTGCTAAAATCGTATCTCCGGATGTTTGTTTCCAAATGTCGGTTCCCAAATGTCTCTTTTTTTTTCTTCCAGGAAAGGGGTTCAAGGGCCATTCAGATTATCAGCCCATGCAGCAGGCCCTTCTCCGGGGGGGGGGGGGGGGGGGGGGGGGGGTAACTTGGCGATGTGGACGAGTTTATAAACACACACACACACACACACATACACACACACACAACACATTATATATATACCACCACCACCACTAACACAGACATATTTTTTTCACTCTCTCTTTCCCTGCATAGATCTAGAGTCTTAGAAAAGTGCTGCGAGATCTCAACGCC
>BQKZ01000182.1:0-53520 GCA_036244855.1 Temnopleurus reevesii | reverse complement strand
GGGGGGGGGGGGGGGAGTGGTAGGTTTTAATTGAATTGTGCCTAATTTGCTCCCCGACAGCGGCCGCCCCCATGACCCGATTTTACTGAATGGAAAGCCTATCTGCATCTAAATCCGATATGATTATTTTTTTCAGGATAGAAATTTTCATCGCTTTTCAAATTCCATCATCTTCTGGAAAGGGGTTCAAAAGGGTCATTCCTATTTTCAGCTTAGGGGGATATAAGCATATCGATCCGCATTAAAATCCGATGCTTTATTTTTTGCTCTTTTTTTCTTTTTCAAGATACTAATGTTGGACGGTTTTCAAACCTCACAATCTTAGGGGTTCAGCTGAAGCGCCAGGCCCGTCTCAAGATTATAAGCGGATTAGCTTGGATAAGGCTAGTCAAAACAGAGACCTTCGCCGCACAATGTCCGTTTATTGCGATCAAGAATCGAAATGGCAAGAATGATTGTGGGATACAAGATTTTTATAATCATTAAAGGATACTTAATAACATTGGCATTCACCAACGCTTAAAAATTGAGTCATGAAATCTTTTTGAAAATTACTTACGTATACTCAATAATTCAAATAAATTGCTCTCACAAAATTACCGCTGCCATCACTATAAATCGTTTTCCCCGATAACTGGTGGCAGCGGTGGGATGTAACATATATTCAAATCTGTCTCAGCATTTTTTTTCGACCGTGGGAAAGAAACAAAAGGGGGCAGAAATGAAAGAGGAAAGGAATGAAAGAAAGTGAAAATGGGAGAGTAAATGAAAGAAAATAGTGGAGGGCTGGAAGTATTCGGAAGTGGTTTAATTGCTTGGGTTCACAAAATGTTCTTAGCTGTCCTCTTCCTGTTAAGACGTCTTAACTTTTTGTACCACGTTCAAAACATAGAAATATCAACATTTGTGTCTATGTTAACAAGGTGGAACAATAAGTTAAGAGGTCTTAACAAGAGCAGGATAGCGAGCAATTGCAATGGCCCCTGCCTCATGATCTAGCTCAATCGACCTCAACTTAATGGTCTCAAATTGACGAGAACCAAATTGATTTAAAATTTAGGGCTCGTGCACTTAATGTTCCCATGAGTTATGGCAATAAAGACCAAGGGCAGCAAAGAATTTTCTCCTGAGATCCATGAGCGAGGTTGTCATCAAATTGCAGACCACATAAATATACACATATACATTAATAGGCCTAATACCTGAGTCCGCAACATAAAACTATACACAGTCATCATTGTTGCCAAGCCAAGGAGCCCATGAGAATAGTATAATTAAAAAAAAACCATGACTTTTCAATAGGTTTCCGATAATTCCCATTTTCGCAGTTTGATCATCTTATTATCTTTCTCAATCCACTGACAGTACATCATGTCTTGGTGAAGTTCCCCTTTAACACTGATGTAACGGTATATATGTGAACAGTAAATTTCAATGTAAAATAAGTAACTGACATGCAGATATGCATAGTGAATGCAGGTAGATGGGAATTTCCCTGTTGAATGTGGATGTCGAAATAACGGAATGATGAGTAACTTCAAAATGCCAAAGTTGCAAGAGTGGTGAGTATATGAACTTCTGACCTGTACCAGAAGTCTTACTAATTACCTAAATCTACTGAAATCTACTGAAAATTACTAAAAGTTACCGAAAACTCCTTGAAATCGATCTACCAAATACCCAATGATCTAGTGAAGATTATCAAAGCAAGGTTTCCAGTAATTTTCAATGGATTTCAGTTGTTTAGGTATTCTCCTAAATATAGGTATTCTCTTAAAAACCTAAATCAACTGAACACAAAGTGTAAAAGCGACAACGTTTTCGACTATACAACGCATATTTACACTAAAATGTTATGCTAAAAACCTGTCGAGCCCAGTCATACTGGAGTAACAATGTAAAATTTGAAGAAGATCATTTTGGTTTGATTATGGACTTTCAAATTAAAATGAAATACGATAACACAATTGCACAGCTAAATTTTAAATTAATGTGTAATATGCTATATACCCACATTAAAAATGGATAAAGTAACAATGTGAAATTTGTAGAAGATCATTTTGGTTTGATTATGGACTTTCAAATTAAAATGAAATACGATAACACAATTGCACAGCTAAATTTTTAATTAATGTGTAATATGCTATACCCACATTAAAAATGGATAAAACATGGAATAAAAAAATTAGCAATATTTGTCTTATTTGCAACGAGGTTGGAGATATAAAAATCATGTTTTTATCATGTTTGGAAATAATGAAATTTTATAAATACATCAAAAATGGTATCACAAATTATTATGACACCAATTTCCTTTTGAAGAAGGAATTTATCATCATTGGTTTCAAACAAGCTGAAATCGAAGAAATTGATGAAGTTACGGATAATTTGCTCAGTTTAGAAGTGTTCTAATTTTGAATGTGTACATGTTTCTGGAGGAAAAACAAAATATTCAGCTATTAAAATAATGTTTGCTTATGCTGTTAAAAAATCAAAAGAGCGCATAACAAACAATTCAGACGTCTTATCAAGACGGAAGACAATTTCAAGCAATTGGTTCCTGGTAATGAATAGATGATTTTTTTTTTAATAAATTTGAAAATAATAATTGAATGCGTAAGAAACGGATTGCATAAATTAATACTAATTGTGATGATATTCACAGTAATAACAATCATATGATAGAAATGGTTCTTCGTTTCATGTCCTTTCCTCATCATGAACTCTTCGCTCACATGAGAGGCAAGCAAACAAGCAAACAAAACATGGGGAGTGTGCCCTATTTTCACCAATTTGCCGACCCCGAGTGGGAAGAGAGAGGTTAAGGATACCCCGGTTATGCACATATGCATAAAACATGATAAATTAATAAGTCAAAAGATATGTCAATCATGATTCAAGAATAAAGGCCACAATACCAAATTGTGGATTGAACTTACAAATTTTACAGCACATACGGTAAAACAAATAAAATGTTACCAAAATTTCCTTGAATAAATTCACAGATATTAGGCCTACTTTAACCAGTGTACACGGCACGCACTTCAAGGGGAGGGGCTCTGGGGCCCAGGTCCCAGAGTATATGAAACTTAGGTGCAGGTACAACGGGCGGAAAATTGACAGACCAGGGAGTACATGGAGCGCAATATTTGAGATAATAATCTTAAAAAAAAAACCTAACAGTGCCTAATCAAGTACTATAAAGGCTCATACTCAACTCCCCGTGGAAACTTCCATTAGAGGTTTATCAATGCAAAGTGTATTGCGTTAAAGGCTTATACGACCGACCGGTCGCTGGTATTTACCAGTGCTTAAATCGCTTGTACGTACGTTAGATATACAGGACCAATATCGTAATTCCTGGTTTGGCCAAATGTTTAGAATTGTTAAAATTGCATCGGCCGAATGGTCTAAATAATGATTGCTTCGATTCTCGACAATGTTAGCAACGGCATTCAATTATCAGCTCTTCAGTGCGCGGCATAATTAAAAAAATATGCTAAAAGGGTTTCTAATTCCCCGCTTGTCAGCAGCTCCTGGGGGGGGGAGGCAAAATTGGATGTTTGAAAGTTGGTGAGCCTTCCCCCGCCCCTTTGAATCAAAGGCTTGCTTATATCAGTAAAACATAACAAAATTAAAATATCAAACTAAATAGTATTTAAGGGATCCGAGATGCAGAATAGGTGTGGGCAGGTGGGGAAGGGTGTTAGGTTGTGCCCATAGAAACTCTTTGCTTGTGACTAAAATCTGATACTGAAGAGATTTCTCGAGTGTGCAAGCCTTGATTGTTGTTTTCAAAAGTTTATAGTTTGTTCACAGCAGTTTTCCGTAGTTTTATGTATTCAATGTACATTTCAGTATATTTAGGTAATTAGTGGCACTTTTCTGGTGCTGCGCTCGCGACATCTGAGACCGTGTTGGTAGGTACTTTATGTGTGGACCAGAAGTCGAGCACAGGCGACTCTTTTTGCAGCTTTATATTACTTGGGCTCAATCACTGTAAATTTCACCATCATCATGTGGAAGAGAAAAGACAAGGCAATTTCAGCAGAGAGACTCGGAATTTGTATTGGGAAGAAAAACTCCTTTTCCGAGGTTGGAAGAAAGGCTCGCAGTCGCACGGTGGTTAAGAAGGATGCCCCGACGAACGCTCTCGCTCGACTGATGACAACGTACGCTGCATCCTCGGGCGAATCTTCTGCAGAGATTTCAGACGACAACGTGGGTGCTGACCGACAATGCGACCGCAAAACGACCCACACATCTGAAGTCGTGCAAGGTAAATATCTTTTGATGAAATTGATAGGACTTGGAGATTCGAAGAACTCCAGTATCTGGGAATTTAGGAGGAGTGGGGTCAATGCCACAGTTGATGCTATCTATAAAAGACGCCCGAATCCAATTTCGAAGGACCATGAATGAAATATAATCCGGATAACCTGCTAATTGTGCTAATTACCCAAATTTACTGAAAATCTTAATTAAATAAAAAAAAAGAAAATGCTGAAAACTACTGAAAATTAAAGTTTGGTCTTCTGAACAATGATAATTATGTAAAATCACAGCGAGCTAAACAATTGTGTTCAAACTAAGTAAGGGCTGTATAAAAACCTCTGCTACACTATAAAAGGTAGGTACATAACCAGAAACATCATGAAAATTTGAGATTTTGCTTCATTATCACATTTTTATAAAAAAAAGCTAGAAAGGACATAAACGTCCAATTATACTAGGTTGATTAAGCTGGTTTCACCCATTAACTCACAACTAGAATTTTTACACTCTAACATGGGAGGACAGGGGGGGAGGGGGGGGGGGCACCACCAACTTTAAACCGATAGACCAGTTTTGGGAGAGATGACGCTTCAGATATTGAACCAATTTGTGAGCTGCAGTAAAATTATTACCATAATGCAGTTTTTCTGCTTGTACAGGTGGGCTAGTAGAGAGGGATAAAATAATAATTAGATGATTAGATAACTTATATAGCGCAGATACTATATGGATATACTCTACAGCGCTGTGATGTTAGGGTCTGTGGATATTATTACTAAAATAATGCATAAGTTACAAGATATTATTTGAAAGCTTCAAGAAATAAATGAGTTTTCAACAAGCTTTTAAAAACAATTACAGATGGAGATGATCTTATTTCTATTGGCAATTTGTTAATAATAAGGTTAATATAATAGTTTTTTGCTCAAAGGAGGTCCCCCCCCCCTCCCTCCCATGGTGCTGGCATGCATATCCCACCGCTGCCACCACTTATTGTCAGGGAAGATGCACAGCTGCAGTTTGGCTTTGTAAAATCAGATAATTGTTTGAGGAATTCCCCGATGAGACCAATTCATTTGTACAGGCAGTGTGAGATGAACAAATGTGTGTTAAATATTTCTTTGTCAATTTTTAGAAATATTGAAATTTTCTTTGTAGGTGTTTTTTTTTATGTAATATGTGTATTTTTATGAAACATTCCAATTTCAAGTTATTGCAATATTCTAGCCAATTGCATCTGATAAAATTTCAACACATGTGGTGAAATTAGATTTATCAGTTTCTACATTAGCATTACAGTGTTTTGGGGTTTTTGTTGCTCTGACATTTTTATAAAATTCATTTTGACAGTTTTCCTCAATTAGATATCATCAAATTGTTGAAGAGATGGGAAAACCAATTCTGTACTGCTTTTCAGACAGGGTTATAACATTTCAATAGAAAATTATACGCAAAGTGACAATGTCAGATCTAATTATTGAACATAGTGTAATTAACAAAAGCTTGCTTTGCTTAATTTTCACACAATATTTTAATTTTAATTTCTAATAATGATTTAACTAACACCTATTAGAAATTCAATGTCTGAGAAAAGTATCAATATATTTTGTAGTTCATACTTTGCTTTATGCAATGCATTGTTTCATTGTTTTTTTTAATTATAGTTCTGTTAGAAATTGAAAAAAATAGATTGTTTTGTTTTTAATAGACCACTTCCGTAATGTATTCAAATATTATGCTCCTTTCTTTGTCAAACGCACAATGACTAACTATTTGTTCAGCTGATATAAAAGAATCTTCTTTCAATAGAAGGAATTTGTATAGTATACATTGGTTGTTGCTAGGTTGGTCAAGCTACTATGTTTGTCCAAGCAAGCAATGTTAATGTATGCAAGAAGCAATCTGACTTTTGTACTCTGAATACATTTTGACAGCTTAATACATAGTTTGTCTTTAGGCAAACATTAATAAATCTGAATACATTACGAAAGTGGTCTATGGAAATTAAATATCACATTTGATATAAATGGTGATAATTTTCAAAATTATATTAATGTGAATTAAAATATTGCATTTAAAGATATTAAAAAATATTAAATGTTGGTGGTTTAATGAATTAATATGAATCTGTCAAAGAAACAAAATATCTGAAATGTATTATTTAATTATTCATAATATTTCTCTGCTTTAGATGGAATTAACCAAAAGATTGATCAAAGGAATCAGCAAAACCAACTCAAGGAGGAGGTTGAGAATGCAGAAGATAGGAAGCAACTTAAACACGCAGGAGTAGAACTCTTATCCAAGCTACGATCAAAAGACTCTCCTCGATCAGAAAAGAGTAAAACCACTAGGAGACCTAGCAGTTTCAAAGCAGAATCCTTCTTTGGTTCTCGTAAAGTCCAGGGAACACTTAGAGAGCTCCATCAACAAGAAGGAATAAATGCCTCTCAACCATTACATGATCAACATTTGGTGAATGTTGTTCAGAAGAAATGTAGCAAGAAGAATGATGGAACACAGAGTGAAGATCATGCTGGATCAGTAGCAAGTCCTGCATTTGATCATAGGAAAAGTTGTGTTGCAAAAAGTTTACCAAAACAAGGCATTGCTGGAGGAAATAGGGAGAGCTTGTCATCACCAAAACACGCTCGTGAGAAATGTGAGGGTTTTGTCAGAAACACAGCTAATGATGCGCAGATATTGATGAGTAATGATTCGATGCAATTGTATAGAGATGAAGAAGTCAAGCCTCTTATGTCGCAAGAATCCTCAACTGGGCCTGTGGTAGGACAACATCTCCAAGGACACCCATACCAACTTGCACATAGTGTCAAAGAGGTAGATACAGTTGTACCGCCAATGTCAGAAGATGAGGAAGAGATTAACTTGTCCCAAGAAGCATTCACGAATGAAAAGATGGATGTTGCAAATTCACGTGATGAGAATAAAGAGAATGGTTTCAAGTCTTGTGAAGAAGTAGTGTGTGATGATAAGGGAGGGATGAAAGCAAAGGAAGAGCAGGATCATATTGTTGACTCTAGCACTGTCATTGAGGACAATGGTCATCAACAGATTGGAATGCAGGATGATGTGCCATATGAGAATTTAACCATGGTTTCAGATCACAGCCAGTTTGTAGATGATTTTAAGAAAATCAGAAATCACCAGTGTAGTAATAATTCAGGTATTCTCCAAGGCAATGAACATCCCCCACCAGAAGATGGACTTGAAAAGCTGGAAGAAACTGCCTAAGAAGAACACCTCCATGAAGCATGAATTAATCCTACTGAGAGTCAGCAGAAAATGACGTTGCTACAAACCTGCTCTAGTTCTCGTGATGGAGATTCACTGCTACCAGAAAAGCACCTACCCTCTCCGATGGAAGCATCCCAGCAAGCACAAGAATCAATTGAATTGATTGATCATTTACAAGTTGGTTTATCAGTCACAGATGGAAACGATGAGAGTAAAAAGGAGAGTAAAGAAGCATTCAAAGATAGCACTGTCACCTGGAAAAACATGATTTCAGAATGTCTTGGAGATGATGATTCCCTTTATTCATCATCCTACAAACAAATGACAAACCATTGTATTCCAGACAAGGTGGAAAATACAATTTTTGAACCAGCCTACAATGCATATCAAGAAGAAAGATTCCTCGATGATGCAGAAGATGGATTTGAGCTCAACACCCAAGATATTTCTGGTTTGGAAATAATCCAAGATGGTGCACTCCAGGTCAGAGAAGATTTAACATTTGAAGAAAATTATAATGGAGATGGGTTTGATATGAAGCCGTCACCATTACAGCTAAGTGAGGCAGTAGATATGACAATTACAGTATGCATGATTGAAACCTAAGTGATATCAGCAAATAACCAGCCAATGGTACACTTCAGTAAATTTCATACTGACATCCAATCTGATGATAATGTTATTATTTATCCTGGCCTTTCTCTAAAGTCTCATAATTTTGAGATTAGCAGAGATCAGGATGAAATCCTTGTTTGTGTTGATCAAGTAATTGCTTCATTTTTCCATTATGAGAGAGATTACCTTTGCAATTATTTAGGATCACCTTATGATGTTCTTTCCAAAGTACAATCATCAGTATATTATGTCTATTTTTCTTATGATAACTGTGACAAATTGAGAGAATAAGTCAACTTTTAATCATCAAAGAAAGTTTTTGGCAATCTTGTTTCAGATAACATTTATACCAACACACCAGATTTTATTTTCCCATCATCTACAAGCGTCAAAACCAAAGGAACATCTGTATTCGACCAGCCAAATGAACTCTTTAGCAATTGTCAGACTGGCATTCAACCTGCTGATGACGTGAATACTTGCCATAGCCCATTGATGAATCTAGAGCATTGTGATAGTCTGGAACAAGATCTGGCATCACTGACCCAACCTGAAGGGAATGACATTCTTAGTCAACTGAAAACATCAATTGCTGCTCCTTCCAAAGTGATATCAGAAAATCATGACATATCTTGTAATAACCATGGCAACATGGAAGAGCAATTTGTCACTGAATTGCCAAAGGATCAGAGGGACAAACCTGTAAAAGACATCATAGATGCTGAAAACACAGACTTAAGTTTCTTGTCGCTTGATAGTGAGGTGATGGATGGCTTTAGACATCAGGAGACAGACCAGACTTTGGACTATCCAGTGACTGAGTTGAACAACACACTGGATGAGAGATTTGTCTCTAAATCTTGTAGTCCCATCCCAATGCAAGGCATGAATATGAAGAAGGATTTTGATGTTATATTTTGCTCAGTTGGATGTCCAGAATGTGTTGATAATGTGACACCAGTTACCATCATCAATGCCTCCTTGCCGACTAGTCCTGATGGTTTTGAACAAGAAGTTGTCCGGCAACTGGATGGTATTGTTGAAACTGACGATAGCACTTTGATATCTCGATCAATTTCACCTGGATCTGAGGACAGATCTGAGACCACAACTGAACTCTACAGTGATCATATACAAGGTAGATTATGATATGATATTTTGTTATAGTATGTTGCATGCATATCATGCCCATCCTTTGAAATTGATTTGAAATTCTTGACATTAGATGGGTCTACTCTCATCATGGATAGAAATGCATAACATGGTACAGATGATCATTTCATTTCAGATATTACTCATGTTACAAAAATAAGGGAGTAAGAAAAGAAAACTGGGTGGTGTTTCATCATAATTTAGAAAGACCTCAAGAACAACTTAAGAGTGTAAGGTATCAGTTTGTGTGCTGAATACAAGTAATATTATCAAAATGCACAAGAAAGGGTACCATCTGTTCTTGAAGTCATTATTCCATTATAAATGTGAAATTTTAACATATGGCATAAAAATGTAATTATTGATGGTTTATGCAAGATGATATTTTTTAATTTTTGTATTACAGAAATTGAGCCAGCTTTAATTGAAGATTTGAAGAGTCCAGCTGGAAGAGAGGCACAGGAACAGGAGAATGGAGCTCAGAACCAGCAAACTTATGTGGTCAGCCCTCATTGCACTGATGGATGTCAGGAGAGCAACTCTAAGGTATGTAAAATGCTTTCTATACTGTTAATTACCCAAGATGATATGAGAATCTGCGAGGTTTTCTAAAGGTTTTTTTTAGGTTTGTTTCTTCATTTACTTGGTCGTGAAAGAGATAATTATGAAACCATTAAATTACATTGAATGTATAAGGAATGCTTTATCAATAAAGGCGTAGAATTAATTTGATTTTGATGATGATCTTTTGGATCCTGCAGCCTCTTGCTTGAGCAGGTGGGGGATACAATTTCTTGGTGACTTTGTAATTTCGACCCCCAGTATAGTATTGCAACATACTTAGCCTTCACCATCAGACCGTCACCATCTGTAAATGTAAAATATACAAAGCAGTTTGACAATAATTTGTTATATCATTACTGCTTTGCTTTTCTGTCCTCTTCACTGTGAAATTCCCCAGGAAGATCCCCTGAAAGAAGATTGTCCAGAGGCTAACACCATACCTCGGGAGGAGTCTCCATCCTCCAAGCCGCAAAGAGAAGATCTGTCGATGCCGGAGATAACAAAGGACTTTGCTGATGATTTGAACTATTATGACTGCCATGATGATGCGCTTTCACTGGTCTGTGACACAGAGGATCTGATGGCTAACTTAGATGACCTCCTCCAAGATGAAAACTTGCAGAAACACAAGGAAAGGTGATTTGAAAAGCCTCTAAGTTTTCTCAGGGAGTGTTGCTAGAAAGTCGCAATTTATCACCACACACCCATCAAATTATTGTTCTATGCATTATTTTTGAAAAGCACAGCTTGTGTTTGAATGAAAATTTTGTCTATTTGGCAGTAGTACAAGATGTAAGAATAGTTCTCAGTAAATTTCATTCTATACTTTGATAAGATCTGGCTTGGGTTCACATATTGTTCCTCATCTTGAGGGCAGAGAAGTTAAAATGCATTTTTTAAATTCCAAACCAAGTGTTCTAAAATTCTAACAGATTTTTAGAAATGTATATTTCATAGCGCAATGATACATTTGCTAATGTTTAAAGACTGTCCGCTATGTCCACATCTACCTCAGATATTGTTTCCTTCCAACTTTGCATAACATTTTAC
The DNA here is from genome assembly GCA_036244855.1 of Temnopleurus reevesii. NCBI lineage: Eukaryota > Metazoa > Echinodermata > Echinoidea > Temnopleuroida > Temnopleuridae > Temnopleurus > Temnopleurus reevesii. Next base: position 42,606 of record BQKZ01000182.1, on the reverse strand, counting down.
AGTTTTCTACTGAAGACTAGATGTTCTCCAGATTTTCAGGTGTGCATCCATTTCCCAGCCAACGAGTATGTTTTCTTGCAGGGGACACTTGAAAGATTTCTGAATGTATGTCCATGCATACATCCATCTGTGTATGATCAGAATTTTCAATCTGCTACTAATGTCAAGTTCAGAGAAATACACTGACAAGAGGACATACTAGATTACTGCATAATTTCTACTCTTCTTATCTTAAATTCTTTAGTTGGTTACATATTGAAAAATAAATAAAGTTGCTAATGAAAATTGAAAGAAGGAATGCTCTAAGATTTGACAGAGCTGGGTATGCTAAGTTTGAATGTCACTACTCCTAGATTAATTTGAACCTATTTGAAACTATTGATTTACAAATACTAAATAATGCAGTTCGTTGCAAACTGTGAAATGAAATGAAACTATGAAAAACAACAGCATTGAGAGAAAACTTTATTTTTACCATAGGCCATTGATAAAGTGCAGGTCAGAATTGGTTGGTACCTTTTATCACTATAACGATTCAGACAATGGTATCATATTAGTATCACTAGATTATATCTATTGTTCTGAGCTTTACAGTGATAATTAGTAAAGCAAAAAATCCTGACTCTCACTGTATGGAATGGTGTCAATGACACTTTTTTGTATTTACAGCAACTCAAGCCCTGAAAAAGAAGATACCGGTAGTAAAACAGCTGAAAGACTGCCCTCTATGTCCACATCTACCCAAGATAGCAGTGTTGCCAATCGCAGCAAGCAGACCAAACAGACTGTTCCAGAGCCACAACAGTTTCAAAATAGATCAAGGGGGCCTACAAGGACTCAGGATAGAGTCCCAAAGGAAGGAAGACAAGGGTAGGTTACTTTGTTCAAATTTTAATTTTTTTAGAATCATCTTTCATTGTCGAGCTTTGTTTGCTGAGTTGAAGGATCAAAGTTGATATCTGTGCAGGAGGGATGAAACTAATTTTTAGTTTTGATCATTAAATTTATCATCTGTTCGGAGTCTTAAAGGACATTCACTCATTTTTGCTCCTTAATTGCGTTAAAAGATTTTAACCTGTAAAATAAAGTTAGCGCCCCTCTGAACCCAAATTTTCCAGTTTAACCCTGTTTCTAGATTAATAATTAATGTAAATGTTAAGGACCCATGGTTTTATTGATATAATGAATCCTCATTAATTAATGTTTTATAATTGTTTCAATGACCATCATGTGATGAACGATAGTACAGCTATTATTCAAAAGCAAAACACACATACACACACACACACACACACACACGCACACACACACACACATAGAAGTTTGCTAAATGTGACATATTGATAATAAATGTGTGAATGAATTGAATTGAATTGATGACGACATTCATAGTTACTATTTTCTTCAGTGTTGTACCCGTCAGAAAATAGTACTCTGCCAGTCCCCTCAAAATCCATAATTTCAACTGGAAATTCTCAGTGATTGGGATATTTGTTAAATGTATGATATGAAATTGCCACATATAACAGAAGAAATGCCTGGTCTAAACGTTATAAAGATTGCTCGTAGTTTAATAAAAGTTCTTAAAACTAGTTTTTAATTATGAGAGTCAAAATGATCTTTGCTGTATAATACTTACATGAATCTATTCGTAGAAAATTTTAAAGTCAATCAACTCAGAAATGTAAAATCTCCTAAAGAAATATTATCAGAGTTGTTTTGTAAGATGTAATTGAGCCTGCTATTTCTTTTATTGTATTTACCCATTTTAAACAGCAAAAGGTTTTCTCTCCATCATATGAACGAGTATGAGTACTGACACATCACAGTATATCATCAAAACTCTCACTAGCTTTTGCCTTGAACAATATTCTTTTACTCTTAGACCCCGTAGTTGAGCATATTTTGTAGTTTTATCTTCTTAATATCTTCTTAATGAAATATTTTCACAACCTGAAAATGTTTATTTCTACTTTTCATGATTAGAACCATGTTTTTTTTTATTTAAATACCATCTGAGATTTCATTTTAAATAGGTTTCATTTGTCATGTAATGTAAAGATCAGCTTTTAATCTGAGAATTTCTCTTCAACGTTTTGTATTCATTTATTTTACAACAATACAAAAGTATTCTTGATAAAAGGTATTTTCTTGGTTCCAATGACCCTTGTATAGGTCATTTTTACAAGTCGTTCTCCAGAAGGATTTATATTAAACAGAGTTCCAATGGTTGAGGAGCAGTTTTTTCTCCTTTAGAGAACTCTTTAGCAGGTTTTAACTGTTTAATGTGCTTCTTATTCTTTCAGGTTTAAGATATCCATCCATTCAAAGGATGGAAATCCAACATATGTTTCTAAAAATCAAGAAACTGGTAGGGTAAGTCAATATTTTGTGCAATAATCAGCATGACCAGTGAAATAGACTAAAACTATTAAGAATGTATTTAAAAGTCACCTTGCCCTTGCAGTTTCACTGTCCATGTAAAAGATTAAATCTACGGACGAGGGATTTGCACGACTTGCGTATAAGGGGGGGGGGGGGGGGTCATGGGAGACGAAAACTGGACTCTATTGAATTGCCTATTCCAATGATTTGGGTCAGATTAATCCATTTCCTACTGAATTCAGTCATTTCTATAGACTTTATGCAGAAACTTGTCAATGGGTTAATTGCTTGAATAGTGTTGCGATAAGTTGATTTATATCCTTCATTTAATCCTTCAGAGATCAATCTAATCACTTCAATACTGAAACTTTTCTAAAACGATTCAGCTGGATTTGGAGATCAGCACACAAGTGAATTTGAGTGACATTGAGAGAGAGAGAGAGAGAGAGAACACATTCATTCTCACAACACCTCTAAATTGCCTTATTGGAACATAAATAATTATACCGTATACCGATGTAGGTGATACATTTCCCAGTTTTTATTTATTGCGAAATTATACTTTTGCTAAATTACTGTATGATGATAAATCAAATTATTATTTTAAATCCCATCAAATTTCTGACATCATTTATACTTAGGTTATAAGATTGTTCTTTCAGATACGAGCATATGCCGTCATTAGACTTCTGCATATGCTTTATTTTGCACCTACAAGCCTTCTTTTCTGTCTTCCAATTGTATGTATAGGTTTCTAATAGACCAGTTCACTAATCGTTGCAAATTCTATGCATACTTTTACTTTGATTCACCACTCTAAAATTTACAGAGTGCAAAATGGCATTTCATGATGTGAATGCCCATCTGATTTCCAAAAAATATAGCTCGTTAGGCAATTATTTCCTCTGGTTTTATTTTGTCTTGTTTTTGTGAACATGCAAATGCACTATCTGCAAATGGCTGGAATGTCTCCACCTTGCTTATAAATGTGGGCCTGTAAAGGATACTTGTTCTTAAGGCATTTTGTTTATTTTCATGTGTCTGTATTTTCTTTTATGGTTCTATCTTTCATGTTTTGGCCCTATGTTATATCTGGCTCTATTGAAATGAGCTTTTTAGACATAACATTTTTCAGTGTCAACCAAAGAATCTATATCGCCTTGGTTTTTGCTGTGAAGTGTTGGAATTCTTTGTTGACAATTGAAGAAAAAAATCTTGGTTTTTCTGTGCTTCAAGTGCATATACAGTACAAAGAAATGTTACATTTACTTATACCATTAATCCTACTAACGTCTTCATTATCTTTATTACTTGCAAATCATTCGAGCACAATATTTTGTTGTTGGAATTTGGTGAAGGTAATTCATAAAACCATTTTTCACTTGTTGGCTTAAATCAACATTTGATACTCATTGGTATACCCGTTGGTTCTGTACTCTGGTCTTCCGCTGCCCTGATGTCTTGCTTGTTGATCCATTTGAGATATTGACCCATATGTTCAATATCTATTTCCTCTGTGTTCAGTCTGAGTCTTCTTGATATGTTTTCTTAAATATGTTGACTGATTCTCATTTGTGTTGGCGCCAATTATTCAGGCGGTTAGAGAGTGGAGTCCCAAACGAGTATCAAGCTTTAGAAGGAGTCCACAAAGAGTGACAGGTCGTAACTGGAGTCCAAAACGAGATCCAGGGCCTGACAGGGATTGGTCTTTCAAAGAGCCAGTTAGTGCTTCCTTGCACCAAAGATTAGGGGAACAGAGAGTCAACAATGATCCACCTGTGAGTTTTTCTATTAAATTACATTAAATGACCTCTAAAGCATCTTTACGTCTTGTGCCATGCATGCCACATAATAATTTATGTCATCTGGAGGATCGCTGAAAAAACTTTTTGATTATGATATACAAGGCCCAGATTTGTAATGTTAACTGTCATAGAAAAATGTCCTTATTGTGCGCGCAATAAGCACTTCTCATTGGGTGATGCGCTGATGCCCCCTTCACCCTTACACGAGCACAACTAGCACTGCACACATGTTAAATGATGATAAGTAGTAATTATGACCGTATCATCTCACCTCAATAAGAAAATGACATTGTCTTCATAGTTTATGCTTGATTAAATGAAAAATATCTTATTGAAGTTTGCCATTCCTGACTGCCAATAATTGTAGCTTATTAGATTACAAAAGTTAAAGTTTGACCAGGGTCCAGAATAAAAGCTTGTCTGGAAATCAAAAACTTAATTTAAGGGAATTTGATAACACTTTGATCAAAATTTCAATTTTGCCTTTAGCCTTTGCTCATAAATACATATTCTTATTGGCACACATTATTTTTTTTTGCACACGAATTAACTAGTTTTTCAATAAAATATCAGTCACTAAATTATTTTTCTGAAATTCCTTTTACTAACTATGTTATTGCAAAATGCATATCAACTTACACCATTGTTTGTGCTAACCCAATTTTACTGACATGTCTCTGTTAGAATTTAGCACTTCAACGGTTGATAAGAAATGAACCATTCATTCTACAACAACTTCAACATCAACAGCAACTACAGAAGCAAAGACAGCAACAACAGCGACTTCATCAGCAACTTCTACAACTTCCACTCGCCTTGCAGCAACGTCTTGGTGTGGTTCAAAATACAGCACTTATGGTATGTCTTTGAACTGCAAAGTCTATTGCAAAAGACCACCTGCAATTTTTTGCACTTGCCTCTATACAATCATATCTTTACTCAAAAGGGGTTTACTAAAAATATGTGTGCAAGTTGATCCTTAATTTTCTGCTCAAATGATTAAAACTAATGTTCATGATAATGTCAGTTTCCTTAAAGAGATGTGCCTCAATTTACAGAAAGATCTTGCTGATCTCTCTCTCACAATGATTTGATCCTCGACATTGCGTTAATCACATGCCTGATGGAATGGGGATCATTATGTGAGATCTCGTAAAATCTTTCTTGGAGATCAAACTAATTTTTCTTTTCCAGGGTTTCGTTGATAGTCTGATGAGCACTACAATTTGCTGTTTAAGTAATGAATTGGAGCAAATGTCGCCCAAAGCTGTCAGTAAAACACTTCTGACTCCACCAATGAATGTGAACAGGTTAATACAAATATAAAAAGTGGTCTTAAACTTTTGCAAATGACTGTATTTAATCTACCAAGGATTGCATAAAGAGTTCTCTTAAACTTTCACTCATGTCTCAAATCTCCAAAACTTGTCAATATTTCTCTATCCACTATTCTATTAAACTGGGGAAGATCAATTTGACTACCCCTCCATGAACTTTGCAATTGTTTTTCAAATCAACATACCGGTATAGCTCATATTGTTTCAAGTCTCTTGATAACAGTTGATTAATGGTGTGAAATAGATTCCATGTATTATTATCAATAGTTTAAATGCGAATTAAGGGAAAACGTAACCTTAGGGAGAAACTGACCTTGCGGGGGAAATCATAGTTTCCGCTTAGTGTTTTCAACATCTGAATCACAAGAGGAAAGTTGGTTAGGGCACCCTCTGCTGTTGGAGAATGGTGGAGGGATTTTCACTAAAGGGTTTATAAATCTCAATGTGCCACTTAGTCTGGGGAATAGGGATGAACAAATGTAAATTTGGATAAATTGTTGATACGTCAGAAATCCTGCCATATGGGGAAATCAGTTACAACAATCGTGATGCAATGTTGTGCCTATACCTAACTCTTGCTCAAATTAAAAAACATTGAAAAGATATCCACATAATGTCACTCAGTTGATTTTCCTTCAATTTTGTAATACTGTATGTGGAAAGGATAAAGATTCACCCAAAGTTCCCATTTTCCCCTTAATCAGCAGATATTATGATCACTAAATCACCAGTTATTTTCTATTCTTGTTAAGCAGTCATCACAGATTACGCCAGATGAAGTAGCCGTCATCTGCCAGCCCCAGAGAGTTATGATGGAGAAGATCATCCAGCTCTACCAGAAACAGAAAGAGAGCGATGTCGTCATGGACAAACAGAGAGATGTTATTCGTCACTACCAACGAGCCTTCCTCATTGCTAAGAAAGGGGGACCAATTTCTATGCAGGAGGTTTGCCAAGGTTCCAATGGACGCCCATCTCCTTCACCAAGGTATTCATAGTGTTGTTGTTGTTAGATAAATCTATAATTATTTCATTGTTTTACTGGGAAGCCCTTTCAAGAGTAGTGGGTCTTCCATTAAGGGTTTTTAATATGCATCAAAGTATAGGTAACCTTGCGTAAGTGGAATCTTTTGGGACCATAAAAATCTTTTTGACACATTTAACATAAAAAATGTAATTTTTTCAAATATTATTGCAATTGAACTGATGGTAATGGTGATTTTATAGTGATATAGTAATAATGGTAATTATCATAGTAAAAAACTTCTGAAATTTTCATCTGTAAAATGTTATGTCCTTTATGTATTGGTGCTGTGTCATGAAATTTGTAATGAATTCATTAACATTTTTGTGGAATAACTTAAAATTCAGTACAATGTATATATTTTTTTTGCTCTGACTTTTCCAAAACTTTATTTCTTATCTCTTTAAAGACCCAACCAACCAAGTCCAGTTCCTGATGGGAATAGAAGAGTTGGGAGAAAATGGCCTCTTCCTAGTGACCAAAGAGATGAGCCAAGATCTGTGGAACATTGGGAATCCAAGAGAATGAGGCACTCTGACAACATGGAATCGGAAGATCATTTAGGAGAGCAGTCCGCATACACAAATAATCAGCCACAAATAACTTTCGATCCCAGAATTGTGAAACTGAGAGGAAACCCTGGCGGATTCGGTCCTGGCCACAAAGAGCCACAAGCAATGGAACCAGTAAATAGGAACATCCGAAGAGAAGGTGGGATGCACATTTCCATTCCTTCTGCTCATGCGGAAGATGAACAGCCTCAAGATAGACGATGCATCCGCCAGAGTTCTGCTCCAGTGTTTTCAAGTCCAGGACATCTATATCATCATTGTGATGACAGAGAGCTGCATTCGGAGATTGACGATGAATACGAGAGAGCAGATTATCCTCGGGCCTCTTTCGTTGAAAGAACGATCCGCAGACAACCCAGTCCAGACCCTGTTGATGACAAGTTCAGGGAAACTAACTTGCATCCAAGGCATCAATGTACACCTAGAAATGGGGTTGTGCGGCATGGGATATCTGATGCTCCAGGATACCACCAGGAATATACCAGGCCAAAGATGTCATTCCAAGGTAGAAGTCCATCTCCTGATCATCCAAACTGGAAGTCCTGCCAGACAACCAGGCAAGACCAAACATCAGAGGGAATTATTGACTTTTCTAGGAAATCCTTGAGTAATGATTGTACACAAGGGGAGAGGGAAGATCTGCATGAGGGACATGCATATCCTCAGATCTTAGATCATAGGCGAGGGTGCTGCTTATTTCCTCAGGATGCACGTGTACAAGGTCCCAGGACCTCGAATCCAGATCGCATTGGCCCATCTCCATTTAGCTCACCTATGCAACATCAAGGAACTCATGGCCAAAGGCCTAACTACTCACCACCAAAGCATTTTGACAATCCTAGCCCATATCGACCAGCTCACAGAGCCCCTAGATACCCTTTAGCAGAAGAGGACCGTGCTTTTGGCAGACCATCAAGACATCCTTTTACAGCTAGCGATATTCAAACTTTTCCCAGAGCACCCCGGCATCCTTTTGTTCGTCACAGCACACCACCAAGGAACACTTCTTCACGTTTTGAAGCCATTCATCAAGCGGGCCAACCCTATGTAGATGAGCGAAATTTTCACAGGTCATTCAGGTGCCCGTCTGAAGTTGATAACCAAGGTTTTTATTTGGGACCTAAACAGCCTTCCTTTATTCATAACCAAGCTCCTCTAAGTCTTGCTAGGCATTCTTCAGTAGTTAACACTCCACCTTTCCAGAGAGCTCGTTTCCACCCTTCTGTAGTTGCCATTTCACACCACTATGTTGCCCAGAACTTCATAAGTCCTCCAAGAGTCCTGCCAGACTCCAGGATATCTCCTACACCAGGGCCTGGGCTGCTTAGTAGACCAGTGGGAACAAGGATGGAGTATCGGCAGGAATCTCACTATTCTGCAGATGGACATTTTGATGGCCGGAGAAGAGGATGGATCAACGGGAATTACAGTTAGAATTATGCTATAAAATCCATTAGACTAATGGACCAACAGAAACCAACAGGCTCTTTAGAGTGTGGTTTTCTCTAAGCCAATAGAAAATCTTATTTTTATTTGTTTTTATTGGCACAAAAATTGAAATTTGATGGTAAAAAAAATAGAAACGTTGAAAACAGGTGCATAGCCAGGATTGCACTTGAACAGGGAACGGAAAGTGTTTCAAACAAAATATTCTGACAAGCAAAAAATTAAAAAAACTTGTACATTTTATTCCACTGTCGAGCTGACAAGCCAGCCCAAAAAAAACTTGTACATTTCATACCACTGCCGAGCTGACAAGCAAGCTAAAAAGAACTTGTACATTTCATTCCACTGCCGAGCTGACAAGCAAGCAAAAAAAAATGTCTTTTCTTTTCAAAATGTAATTAAGTGAATTCATTCCAGAGTAGGATTCTTGCATGAATGTTTAATATATGTATCTTGACTTCAGTTGATGATGAAACATTAGTTATCCATTCCAACTCTTCTTGTCAAAAAGGGCTTGAAAGTAAATTCAGAAGAAATTATATATCTTGTGTTTCTTATTTATGCATCAAATTGTTTTTGTATCAAGTGTTTTCGGACATTTTATAAATACAAATTTTTATATGAAAAGTATTGATATATCCTTGTGTAACCACATTTTTATTTGCATTAGGGTGGTATATAAATTACCATTTACCCTTTAATTAATATTTTTTAAATACAATGTATACCAAGAGAAATAGATAATTTTATTTCTAAAATGAAAATAATATTAGAGGATATTTTTTATTGATGTTCATAAAAGGCCATATCTAAGGGTTTTAGGGAATGGATTTGATTGCTATTTGAATTATTATATGTATGGCATACATTATTTTTTCACCTCAGCTGTGTGTGATGAAGTTGTTTGTAAAGATACGCACAACTCTTCATCATAATTGCACAGGACTCTTTATCTGGTGCTTTACTCAGAGTTGTTTGTATCTTTATGAAACAGAATCCCAAAGACTTAAAGGCAGTGGCTATATATCGGAGGTTCAAAACAAAATTTTACTGATTCAGCCAGTGCAGTGTTCATTATTTTAAACCTTTGCCCCCAAAACAGTAACCACCTGAATTACATTAGCTGATTGGTCGTCTTTATTTCAAGTTGCCAGCGATTAAACACTGATAACTCGTCAGCGACCCGCCGATCATTTCAGTCTCTACAGCAATGTGCGGTGTGCTGATAGTCCTCTAGAGAGCTTCAGCATGTGTAGAGCGTGAGTGATCCTCTGGCCCAAAGCCACATGCTTCCTGTGCGTCAATCTACATTTACTCTTTTTGGATGGCAAATGTGTATTCATTATGTCATATAATTTCAGATATTCTTAGTTTCAAATACATTTAAAACGAGTTGGGAATGATTTTGCAATGCTTTTATTAAAATGAAAGCGGAAAATCAGATGAGACTAATGCAGATGTTCCTTGAATGCAGTGAGCACCAAATGGTAGCCATGCTATAGTCGGTAATAATGCACAGAGTGCTTAGAAACACTACATACCGTATTAAGTGCTACATAAATGTTGTGTATTATTATTATTATTATCATAAACATATTCGTTTTACAATAGCTGGCAAACACAAACTAAGCTAGTGATTCCAGATAACCTGCCAAAGTCCATTTTTTCATCTTTATCTGTTGTTACTTGAAGAAAAGCAATATTTCATGTTCATTGGGCGGATATAGTTTTGATTTTGATGATTCATTGTGTGTTTTGTTTGTGAATGTTTGTAAACATTTATTTTTGTTAATGGGATGAGGTTTCTTGAAGAAAACTGTCATCTGACTTATCCCTTGGTAGTCAACATTGGGGTTATAAAAAAAAATAGTGTTGTATGATAAATTGTCGATGCTAAAAATAATACCATCTACTTGATGCAATATCTAACTATTTGATTTGTTCATGTCGTTTTTGAGAAACGTATTTACTGGGGTTTTTTTTTTGTGTGTTTTAATGTATATTACACAACAAAAAGTAACACATGCAAAAAATGAGGGCTGCAACTTATGATAGAATTAGTTTTTAAATATTTTAGTTTTTCTAATGAAGATAACATATACGATGCAAATAAATTTCGGGAGTCAAAGTGATTTTACTTTTTAAACTAAGGAATTTGCATTGCCTTTTAATCATGGATGTTACAAGTCTTTCAAGAATATGTATCTATAAATTATTTGTATCATTTTACAGCCGACTGTTTTATATTGTAACAAGCATACCATTTTAATCAAGCATGTATATAAAAGTCTAGTCCTTCAAAAAGTTTGCCTATTCTTGTAGCTGTTTGTTTTATGTCAGACCAAGGAGATTATTTATATTTTGGGGCAGTCTGATTGAAATAGTATAGGTATCTATAAATTATGTCTATAATTTTACAGCCAACTGTTTTATATCGAATTAAGCATACCATTTTAATCAAGCATATATATAAAAGTGTAGTCCTTCAAAAAGTTTGCCTTTTCTTGTAGCTGTTTGTTTTATGTCAGACCAAGGAGGTTCTTTATATTTTGGGGCAGTCAAGTATTTCAAATGAATATATTAAAGGTAGAATACTTCTTTTGCAGCCTAAAATTTGACTTTCCTAGATGTTTGTGTTATGTCGAAGAGTACTTAATTTTAGAACTTATCACCAATCAATTAAGCACGAAGATTGGTCTTGATAGGTGCATTTATATTTATTCCAATAATAATTCTTCTATTCGGGCTTTAAACTAATGGAACGTGCGTTCAAAATTCAAAACTGCTGTTGATCCCTCGTTGACCAATAGTGCAAGCTGGTGTGGCAGTGTATTGAAGTGCGCACTGTATTGCTCTTACAATGTTTTTTGTGTGTGTGGTACCGTAATACGCCAGGAGTATCGCGAAACCATTGGTGTCAAGATGAATTATGATAGAATATATTTGTATTTGAATTAAATATTCTGGACTACATACGACCAAAATACATCATAGAGGTTAGTATTTTGGCATATCTGAGGTACACAACAAGTTTTAAGCATAACCGTAATGTGTGCAAATGTATTTTTCTACCTTCAATATATAGTTTTTCTGATTGAAATAGTTTATTTTCTCTAACATGTAAAAAGAAAGATAACATTATGAGATGCAAATTTCTGTAGTGGTTTATGTGTTTTACTTTTCAAAGTAAGAAATCGGCATTGGCATTTCTGATTGAAATAGTTTATTTTCTCTAACATTTAAAAAAGAAAGATAACATTATGAGATGCAAATTTCTGTAGTGGTTTATGTATTTTACTTTTCAAAGTAAGAAATTGGCATTACCATTTAATCATGTATGTTACAAATCTATAAATTAGTTGCATCGTTTTATAGGTGACTATTTGATATCTTATCAAGCATATTATTTTAATCAGCATAAATGTATCAATGTTGTTTTTCCAAGAAGTAGCCTAGTTTTACAGCTGTTTGTTTTATATGAGATCAAGGAGACTCCTTAATTATATTTCATGTGAAGTCAAGTATTTCACAAAAGTTTTTCTATTTGAAATATTTTAGTTTCTTTTATATTTAAAAAGGTGTCATCACAAGATTTCTGTAGCTGATCAGTTTTTTAATGTAAAAAGTTTTCATTACATTTTATACATGGATATTCCAAGTCTGTCAAGAATATGTACGTTTAAATTATTGGCATCTTTGTATAGTTGACTGTTTTATATCAGATTAAGCATATATATCAGTGTTTTCTTTCACAAAGCTTGCCCATTTTTCTAGCTGTTTATTTAGGACATCAAGTAGAATCGACATATTTTGCATATTTTGTGTGGTCGAGTATTTTTATATTGTTATTTTTTTATGTACATAGATCTTCTTTTTATTCATCGTGAATAACCTGCAGTGGTAGGAAAATAATGTTAATTTTCTAAAGGGCATTAGAAAATGTGCATCACATTTAACTTGACTAGGAAGGTATTTCATACTTCTTTTTTTGCTTTTCAAAGAAATTTTATTATACGAGGATGAAAATTTCTTCTTTTGTTAAGTTTCAAAGATGTCAGAAAATGTTAGATCTATTCTGGAATGCTTGACCAGCAATTCAAATTTTAAAAGCGTTTTTATTGATTTATTCCACAAAGATCTTAGAGAGAAATGAAAAGTTTCGACTTGCAAGTTTCCATTGAATTAAACCTGACATAATATACAAAAAAAAGTTTGTAAATGAATGCTCCGATTTAGGGTACAAAGAGGCTAGATGTTTGTCAGTAAAATTATGACCTGCATGTATATCAGCATATAAATGCCCACTCTTAGGGGGTGTTGCTCAAAATCAACTGCAAATCAACTGCAACTTTGACAATTTTAACACGCATTTTCATTCGCGCACAGTATGCGCATTTAACAAGACTCGGATGAAACAATGATTTTGATTGGCGCGTTTCGATCAACTGCAACTTGCGATCAATTGCAACTTTTGAACAACACCCCCTTAGACTACTGCTTTAGGGGGTCTCCATACCCTTCATTTGTGTACTAAATATTATTGAATAGTAATCTAATTCCTGTTCTTTTTTTAGTGTTGTCAGGTTCTTATAATCAGGTTGCAATGCTTTCCTTATTATTTCTACACAAATTGAAATATGTCTGGCAAAATGAACATAGAAACAAGGCAGTGTTTATCTTGTTTTCGTATGCATTGCAATCAAAGAAAGAATCATTGGTAAAGATGCACAAATGCTTTGTATTATAAATACCATCAAAGAATAATTTCAGTGAAGAAGCCTGTTAAAAGTCACAATTGTTATAAATACTGAGGCAATGTCTTGGTAAAACCGATAATGACATTGATAGCTTACATGTTTGCTTGAAATGTAGTTTGAATCATGTGCAAATACTAACTAATGCTTTTAGAACCAGATAAACTGGTAAAAAGAAAGTAATTCTGAACCTGCATTTAAGAATGCACATTTTTTGCTCGATGATATGCACTAGAAAGTAAACATAAACTATGGATTTGATTTGTGGCAAGTTGAGATAATGATTGAGCTACTTTTAATTTAATAATACGAATATTATTCACTGTAATTAGCTTTTTGTACAACTTTACCAGCAGGCCTACTTTCATTTTCTTTGTTAATTTTTTCCATGACTGGCAATAGTCGGGTTTACTTGTATATTCAAATTTATGTGAGTTTAACATAGTTACGTGGTATTCCATAGACCGGTTGATAACAATAAGACTACAATAATTGGAAGTCAGTTTGCATACATTATTTGTTGCTATGTCGGGCAAGCCTCGGTCAAGCTTTCTGGTTGTCAAGAACAACCTTTGTGTTAGAGGTATGCATAAAATTTGCATCTATTAGTAAACCCGTCTATTGACCCAGCAAATGAGCATGGACAGAAGTTTTGTTGTTATTTTTTGTCTGCATTGAAATGGCTGAATATAGAGTATAGAATAATATTTCTAGTGCAGAAACCTGTTAAAAGTCACAAATAAGGTTAGTACTTATGCAATGTCTTGCTAATTAAGGCAGATTACAAGAAGGCCTCATGTTTTAGTTTGAAATTAAGTTTGAATCCCAAATAAGTCATATGTTAGACTAATTCAAGACTGGGTGAACGGGTAAAAGTAAAGAAATTCAAACCTGTATTGAAGAATTAGGAACTTTTTGTTTAATTATTGTTACTGAAGACTTTAAATGGATACAATTTTCTCCTTAAAGCACACATACAAAAAGAAATGATATGGCAAATTGAGATTATGATTGAGTTATTTTGAATATAATAATAAAAATTTATTATTCGCTGTGAACTTTCTCAAACCACTCTTCCAGTGGAATCTCCTTTCATTTCTGTAGTTGAGCCAGGAAATGGCAGGCCGAGGTCGCCATCAGAACGACTACCATATGTTTTACTCATGGAACATCTTGAAAAGGGGAGGGGCCATGTAAAATTGCTCCAAAGACACCCCCATGTTTCCTTGATCCCTTATGCATAGGCCTACACACAGTGTTTGTATTCTTTGAATAGATACGGTACATATTCTCTCATTTTTTTAATGTTGAAGAGTTGTGATGTAGTGGTTTTGACTGTTGCCTTTCAACCAGCGAGTCGAGATTCAAGACTGAGCCATAGCATGAATTTCCGTCAACAAGATTGTTTTATTTGTATGGTTTTGTATTAGTGAATGTAAAAGAAAATCTTCGAAAAAGCAGAAGAAAAGAGTTTATAAAATAAACGTGAGCAAAGGCTTGCTCTTTTAATTTTTCGTTTAAAGCATTGTGATCTGTAAGTAATGTGTCTTTTGTTTAGACATTTGTACAGTGGAAACTACTTATAATGAGGTGATTGGACCATAAAAAATACCTGGCTATAGCAGAAGCCTCCATTTCGTTTTCATAGCAGGAATATTGTCAATATCTGATCTCTTTATAATGAGTTTCTAATGTACTGAAGTATAGTTTGTATGCTGTCTTGTGAGTGGGGGTATATGCTAATTATCAAAGTGAAAATTGTTTAATTATTACATTTTTTGCCAATTTGGGCGTTACTAGAGGGTTGCAGTTGATCACAATAACGGTTGTAAATTTAAATGTGCATTTTCATTTACGCACGGTCTGCACCTCCAAAATCAACAAACTGACTAGTTGATCAAAATCAGACAATCCGTAGTTATGAATTTTCAAATTCCCACGGATTATACGATCCCTGCTGCTGATGGAGATTTGTGCAATAGGCAGCATTGACAGCATCTAAGATGTCATGTCGGACAAAGCCTCATTCACAATGTACAAAATTTTCATATTTTCAAAAGTCAACAAAATGTTTATAGGTTTTCGCTATAATACAGCATTCCGCTGTTGATTGTGCATGTATTCTAGGAAGAATGGCGACTTGTCCACAAGTACAACACAGATTCTGCCAAAGTTGCCAATTGCATGGATCTCCATCAGCGGCAGCGATCGTGAAATCACTGAGAATTTGAAAATTCTTAACTTTTGAACGGATTGTTGGATTTTGCTCAAACTTTCATTTTTCTTCATTCAATAAGAATATGATAATTCTAGGGGGAAGTTCCCTTTTAATGACTGGAAAAGACTTAAGATTTAAAAAATTTATATCTTTGTGTATCACTTCTTTTGAGTTGATTGTTGCCGAGCACAAGGATAAAAAAGAAAAGGATTTGGAATGAAGTAGTTTTGCAGAAAATGTAATGTACAGAATAATAATGTAACACAAAGGCAATTTCATTTTACCAAGGACTTTGATTCCATATCAATCTCTTTATAAGGGTTAAACTTAGGAACTGTAGTCAACTGAAAAAAATAATTTTGATGTATAATTAGAGTTTCCAAATCATTGCAATATTATCCAGAGTCTACTCTGTGTAAATCATTATGATTTTTTTTTTTTTACAGCAAATCACTACAAAACTCTGTAATTTACCTCTTGTGAATTAGACCCAAAATTCACTATTTTCAACAGAATCTTGGAATTCTTAAAAAGAAAAATTGAACAACCTGTGATTAATCAAAATACTTCCAAAATAGGCTTAATATAAATTCTTTATCTGACCAGAATAGACCAGACAAATGAACTATAATTCCTTACTAACACCATAGAATACACTTTCTCAGGCTGATACAATAAACAAAAAACACCCATGACAAAAATTATATTGTAATGAGAATCGATCAATATTACAGCAAGTTCCAAATAAAATTTGTAGTATGAATTTTCAAAATATCATTCATAACTATTATCTCCTGCACTTTTTTTCCTTCATTATAATTGAATTACACCTTTGACACAGCTTCATGTAAACATATGTAATAATAATATCAGTAATGGTGATAATAACAATGTAATAATATGTAAGAAAATTCAATAGTGAACATCTTTCAGTTCAGTTAGGTTTATAGGGCATCATCATTTTGAGCATTCTGAAATACATTGTACATGTACTGACCATTTTATGTGGGAAATACCCACAGGAAGTGTACAACGTGTATTCTGCAGTAACATTTTAGTAAATTGAAACATGAAAAAGGATTGTTTCCTGAATACTTTTTATGTAAAAACAAAGAAAAATGCAGATACTGCATACTGTATTTTAAGCCAATATTTTTTGGTGCAGATATTGTCGCATTGTGGACCATATTTTAGAGTGCTGTTAACTTGCATTTTTGATAGTGTTTAAATGTGCGTCAGACTGATTTGAACTTTCTTGCAAGACTTCAAAATTTGTAAAAAATTTCTGCTTATACAGTAAAGTATTCCATGGGGTAAAGATGCCTGAACTAATGATGACCATATCTAGGGAGGTCTATGGTAGAGTATTGATACTGTATTATAAGCTAAAATCTTCACTGTGATTTCATTCATGATTTGTTTGCAGTCCTTGCTTCAAGAATATATCTACTAAGTATATACATGTATGCTGCACATTCATATGCAAACGAAAACTATCAAAAATGCAAAAATAATAGTCCGCTTAAGATGTCAAACTGGTGCTAAAAAGCATACAGTATATTTTTTGGCTCCTGGTTTTAGTGGTAAGATTTTTTTCAGGCTTTATTAAAAATTCTTGAATGTATATTGAGCAACTTGAGATCCACTGTCTACGGTACATGTACATTGTATGTTGGCAAAACACAAATTATGATTCTGTACAACCCCAATTACCATTACAATTTTAAATAAAATCGACACATAAATGTTTAAAACAATCCCTATCGTTCTTCATGTTTCACTTTTCAAAGTTAAAGAATAAAAAGTTACGATGTATGGGTCCAAATGACCAATTTTACAGGTAAAATAAGGAGCACAATTTGGGGAAGAAATATTGGCATTTATAGCATTTGTGCATGATCAATGGCCAAGGTAGAGATTGGAATTCATATCATGGTTACATACCTAAATATGTCGCAATATGCAATGATAGTCGTAAGGTGCACCCAATAGCATATATTCTGAAAAAGGCTCTAAATTCCGGATTTGTTGCTTCTCTTTTGTCTATAGTTCAAGCAAATTTATGCATCATCTTTATAAGTGAATACGTACCTTTATTTTGTTCTATTTGTGATATTATTTTGCATTGATTATGTATATGAAAAAGGAAATAAATTAATTCAATTCAATTCAATTCAACATGTATACACATAATCCTTGGTCAATATCCATGGCAACATATGAATGTACACGTGCATAAAGTCATGTACTTACATTTAGTAAGGGACATTACATAGTTGAACATGTAATTTATTGTTTAGTGATCTGTAAACACTGAAATTTTCAATGCTTGATATCTTAAAATTGATAAAGTGAAGAGGCTCTTTCTCTTAAACCTCCAAAAGAAAATTGTCATTTTTCCATCAAACTGAGAGCTCCATTGGAAGATTCATGAATTATGTGAACATTTTTTTAATTGCATCTGTCAAAATTTATTGTGATTTATGAGTCATATTATTTTTCAAAACCTATTTTTTTCATTCTCTCCGGTTGATGGATCGAGTTTAAATATGCTATAAGCCATACATTTTCTCACACTAGATTTGATATAGGAAATAATTCCAATATCATTAAAATTATCTTCTGTAATCCATATAGTACACAAGGGTAAATTACATTGTCAATTGCACAACAAATATTATCTGAATAGCTAGAACAATTGAATATAGCTTCTCATTTAAAGATATCAATAGTTTAAGTATATAAAATCTTAACTATAATGTTACGGCAAAAGAAATAATAGAGTTTACATGTATCTCTTTGGTATTTCAGTCATCATTCGACAATTTACTTTTACTCATTCATGTTCCATGACCAGAATTAGTGGATGACTCATGTAGTTGATCATGCTTAAATTGAATCTCCATTTTCTGTGAATCTTGAATTTTTCCGTATAATGACAGAAATGCCAATCATTTGTAACTTGAGACACATTATAACTTTGCATGATTAATCGCATAGGTACGTAACTTTATAGGCCTACTTAACATAATGGGGAAACAAAACACAGTTGAATCCTCAAATGTCCAAAACAATGTTCACAAAACTAAAAATGGGCATATTAAATTAAAACATGATATCTAAAATATGTTTCATTATGTATTCCGTTATAAGCACTACATACAGCTACCCGACTACAGAAAGGAAATTTAATGATCTAAAAATGTCATTCTTGATATATGGAGTGTTCCTAAAGAGTACATGTTAATTATACGTCTCCTTCCATCAGAGTCAGTCCAACCAATCAAAACAATACTTTTGAGGCGCAATGTCAGATCAATGATCAAGCATGCTTTAACTTTGATCTCACATTGCTCAACAAAAATAGTTGTAAACTTTGGAATGGCTGGATCGATTTTTATGAAATAAAGTTCATACCTCCACTCCCCCCCCCTCCCCCCCAAAAAAGAAGCTCATTCATCACATGAAGGACAATAAAAAATATCCTGACTATGGCCCGTTTCCCAAGATTTGTCATTGTCTACCTCCACTGAATCAAACATACTTTTTGGTGAAGGTTAATGTCATTCGAAAAACACCAGTAAAAACTTGTATTAACGTTTCATTGATATTTTTCATCCCTTTAAAAAAGTTGAGCGTGCATGAAAAGAGGCTAGTCTAGTGAAATGGTATGAATACCTTTGAAGTCATCAGGAATGTATTTCCATTGAAGCTTGCGCGGTGTGGTAAAACAATAGAGTACATATGCGTTTTCACTATGAGAAGAGAATCTTATGTGAGATTAGTCCTTAAACGGAATTAGCAATGTAACATGTATGAATAGAGTGTCTTTCTTGACATACCGGTATTAGTCCTAAAGAAGACCGAGTAATGTACAGTTGAGGATACACAATGTTCCGGATAGGCTTCACTGACCCATAATAACATGAAGCGTAAAAAAAGTTGGCAATGATTGGAACACAAGCAGAATAAATGCAGGCTTGGGGGAAAGCAAAGTGATCGGATGAACATAGGAAGATGTGGATGACTCACTATGAGCATATGAGACAAATGAATGGGACAACGTACACAACTCTCATTCTGGTCTCAACAATAGCTGTCACACACAAAAGAGAGTAGCTTTCCTATTCATTCAGTGACTAGGAGCAGTCTGTTTGATATTTATCTGTAGAATAAGAGGAAATTAAATTTATTTTGTTAGCTATTTTGTTTTAGCTATTGTGAATGCTTGAATGGAAGTTGTTTACTTTATACATTTTCTTTGTCTTTTCTGCTCATAGTGACTGGAAGAGAGTGATCATTGCTCAGTCGTTTTCATCAGGTCTAATGCCTAGAGAGATTCTCTTCACATGGTGGAAATGTAAACCAACGTTAATGTCATACGCAAGATCTTTGGACATTGGGGCATCTGTATTTTCCACAGCTTCCCATTCATCTAATTAAAAACAAATTGCATGCATATCTCTCATGGAAATGCAAGCCCACTTTTTGATAACCAGACTAGTTCCCTTTCAAACAACCCTAATTAAAAATAAATAATATGTGACTTTATGGTTGTTCCAAACGCTAAGTAGCTGAGATATCTTTCTATTACTCCAAATGATTTTGCGTTGCTTACACTTGGCAAAATTACTTCCATACTAGACAGATTTCCCATCATGCTCTCTGATATGAACAACCATAAAGACACATAGTGGAGGGAAAGTACTAATGATTCTCAGCTATACCAACTGGTTCATCATCTCTCATAACATCATCTTCATCATTTCTTGTACCACTGCCATCCCCGTTGCTATCCATCACCATGATCTCTTTATGACATAGAGGGCAGGAGTCTTGAACGTAGAGCCATTTTCTCAAACACATTGCATGGAAAAGATGATCACACGGAGTAACACAGGCACTATTCAGCTCCTGATAGCAGATAGCGCAGACATCGTTGTGACTGGCGAGCATCTGCGGAGTGGCCTGTTCCATCAACTGGATCTTCTGAACTGCTAGACGGCGATTCTTGAACTTCTTCCACCCATCCTTCCCCAGCTGAAAGATATTGAAATATGCATGGATGCAGATCATGAAAGCTCGGATGATCCCTCGAGATTCAAATACGAATATCCACGCACCATTCACAAAGAGGAATATACCCGAGATGAATTCGATGGTGCTCCCAGTTGCTTTGACGTAGTAGACATAATCATCTAAACTATCCCAGAATGTGTCGCCTTGTGTGTCAATGAAAAACAGGATGTAGACAACGAGAGTGACAGTTACCTTGACAACGAGTTCTAAGCAGAAGGCTGTTAGTGCTAGCATCCATGTTCCGATGGGATTGGTTGACCAGAGATAGACGATTAACCAAATGGGAAGGACGATAAGAAGAGTTGCCATGGTGAGAGCTTTGGCATGTCGCCCTCTATTGATGATATGAGAGGTAGAGAGCTGCATCATTGTACTATGGAGCATAGTGTGTATGAAGTGAAGTATAGCAGTGCTCAACAAGCTCATGTTCCTACCTAGCCTAACCAGTCTATTCTTTGGCGATAGATCAGGCAAGCCTGTCTGTAGCGCAAGGATGAAGAATAAAATGGAAGCAACTGTGCCAATGTTTTCTGCCCCATCCCGATCCCCACCAAGAAACAAGCGAGCTAAGTTTCCTATTGCATTAGCTATCGGTGATATAGTTGCACTGAGTCCTAAAACTGCAATCATAGTACTACAACTATCTATGGCGATTTCTGATAGTGCCACTAATAGAAACGCTTGATTTGAATCCTCTTCAGAGCTAGAGCTTGCTGGAGCATAATGATATTCTAAAACTAATCGTCCTACATGCATTCCTAATCTTGTTAGCCAAAAGAGCCGCAGTACTCTTGGCACTTGTAATCTCAGCCACTGATTTTCAATTAATACTTGAACTCCAAACTGCATGTAAATCCGTGTGTATGTTCTTGCAATGATACGCACATTTTTCACGTAGTAACAGACAAAGTAAAGCATACTCCATACCACGTCCAACAGAAGTATAGGTAAAATCGGATAGAGAATATAAAAATATTCAATGAACAAGCTTGTAGAATACGGTGTCAGGATGGGATAGGTGTTGAGAAACAAGCAGAGGAATACGGGAGAGACGAGGCAGAACCAAACAGCGAGTACAGTGGATCCAGAGTCTACTGCAGATGATGGGGTCAGCAAACCAGGTGTCTTGGTGTAAACAAAGCTGTACATTAACTGGACACAGAGATAGAGGAGGAACTCATCGCTAGCCATCACCTTCAGTGTGCTCATCTCACCCTCTGTTCCAAACGACGAGAGGGCAGTCTGGTTGGAGGATGCCCCGATGACGCCCTCCATCCCAAGTTTCTGAAGGAAGATGCCATTCCACCATTGAGATGTTTTGAGTGCTGCCATGGTAACCATCAGACCATAGCACATCTTCAGGGTGGATGAGGGCAAGAAGAATAGGACGGCACAAATCAATGACACTGTAGACGGATGAAAGAGATGGGAAAACGGATTAACATTAAAATTTTGATAATGGCCAATTTCGCCACCAACAAAAGCCGTTGACAACGGAAATAAAATTTGCTCCTATTTCACAATGGAGCATCTTCTTCTGTCACTATCTTTTTAACTTTTTGAAATTTCGGGTAAAAAGAAAAAACAATATACAATTCACTCACTACTGAACGTCCAAAGCAATTAATGAAAATCAAAGATCAATCACCGCCACTAGGCTTGCATCGACACATGGTTTGGCACTGCCACTTTTGACAATTGGTGCAAGCTGCATATTGGCTTGGCTTTTGTCGAGAATTTCAATGGAACATTCAAATTTCATTTCAAATTTTGAAAACTCCAATGGGCCATTCATTTTTTTTATTTCTAATGGGCCTAGATTCACTCACTGAATCTTCCTTTGTGCTGAGAAAAAATAATACTAGGTTCCATGACATATGCTCCTGCGACAAATGCTCCAAAGACAACTGCTCCGAAAAATGCGACAAATACTCCGCGACATTTGCTCCGGGACAAATGCTCCTGCGTCATTTACTCCGGCGACAAATGCTCCCCCGACTTTTGCTCCCTCGACATTTGCTCCCCCGACATTTACTCCTACGACATTTGCTCCGGCGACATTTGCTCCCCCGACATTTGCTCCCCCGACATTTACTCCTACGACATGTGCTCCGGCGATAATTGCTCGGGCGATAAATGCTCCGAATATGCGACAATTGCTCCGGTGATAAATTGCTCCGAATATGTGACAATTGCTCCCCCGACATTTACTCCTGCGACATTTGCTCCGGCGATAAATGCTCCGAATATGCGAAAATTGCTCCCCCGACGTATTTCTGGAGTTTAACTTATTTATGTGAACACATCTCGACGTTCTAGACAACGTGCGCGCGACGTATTTGGCGAAAACGCTGGCGAACGTCGTCATACGTCGAGTACGTCGAATACGTTATGGACACGTTTTGCACTCGTTGTGAACTCGGTAATTTACGCTGTCATACGTCGAATACGTCGAGAAAATTTGAGCATGCTAAAAAATTTTCGATGTATGCCGAAGTATTGATCATACGTTCCGCATTCGTTATAAGGACGTTATGCAATCGTAGACACACGTTCAAAACATTACTCGTACGCTATTCATACGTCGAAATACGTCGAGATAATTTTTATTTTTTTCCTAAAATGCATTCATAACGTATGGGTAACGTATTTACGTTATGCTATCGCTGGGCGCACGTTGTGAACGCCGATGATACGCTAAGCATTCGTCGGAATACGTTACTCATACGTTATCAGCTCGTTCTATAAAATGTTATGCATACGTCCAAATCGTTATCAATACGCTATCTGTACGTCCAAAGTTCACCGTCCAAGGAAATCTTGCGGAAATTTGCATACGTCGGGTATTTGGTGTATTTCGACGTACGAGTATACGTACGAATGACGTTTGTTAACGTTTGTCGACGAGTACGTAACATTCCTATCACTTGTGCAAGGCGTTTCAGCCATAAGTCGGACTACGGTACGTCAAAAAATGCCCTGTTTCCATTTTATTTTCTCGAAAAAGTACGAGATTTTCAACGTATGCAAAGCGTGTTTTGACATATGCAAAACTATCCCAAAACGTATTCGACGTACGCCGACTTATTTGCCAAACTCCTCATACGTCGGCCATACGTCGGCTAAAACGTCCAAGTGTGACAGCTCCTTTAGGAGCAATTGTCGCATATTCGGAGCATTTATCGCCGGAGCAATTATCGCCGGAGCAAATGTCGCAGGAGTAAATGTCGGGGGAGCAATTGTCGCATATTCGGAGCAATCTATCGCCGGAGCAATTGTCGCATATTCGGAGCATTTATCGCCGGAGCAATTATCGCCGGAGCAAATGTCGTAGGAGTTAATGTCGGAGGAGCAAATGTCGGGGGAGCAAATGTCGCCGGAGCAAATGTCGTAGGAGTAAATGTCGGGGGAGCAAATGTCGAGGGAGCAAAAGTCGGGGGAGCATTTGTCGCCGGAGCAAATGACGCAGGAGCATTTGTCCCGGAGCAAATGTCGCGGAGTATTTGTCGCATTTAACGGAGCAGTTGTCTTCGGAGCATTTGTCGCAGGAGCATATGTCGTGTCACCATAATACTATAGTTGCTTTACCAAGTCATTCTTAAAGTTACACACAACTTTACGTTCAACTGATATCAATTCTTGTGCTGATTGTGCGCACTATTNACAATCTTACACCTAAAAATGAATCTTGCTTCACCCAGACATTAATGAGTGAATGAAGGAAAAAGTGGGACGACGATCAATCTGTGAATTGAATTTGAGCAAAATCGGATAATCGGTTTAAAATCTATGAATTTTCAAAGTTTTCATCTCCATCTGTGATGGGCATACTTGAATTGGCAACTTTGGCATGTAGAAGTCCCCATTTATTTCAAATGAGGAATCATCATTATTTTTTTGGAATGCTGACAGGATTGATGAAAATGTAATGTAATTTGCAGCAGGGTGTAAATCAAAACTTTGAAAATGCATAACTTTTGAATGAATTGTCGGATTCTGCTCAAATTTCCATAGTTTGATCAATTTATTTTCACCATCTACTGGGAGCACATCAATGTCTGGATGAAGTTCCCTTTAAACATGATATAAACTATTTCCGTAGAATAGAGTAAGTGTCGGACAACATATCAATTAGCGGTGTATTGAACTGAATATACGGACACAACAATCACAAGCCGGTTCCCACTTTGATAGCGTTGCATATGACCATTTAAGTGGTGTTCGACTTAATTTTACGGAAGTAGTTTATATCGTGTTTTTAAGGAACATATAACAAGAATGAAACGTTTTCAAAGCTCCTGTGCTGGCCTCATGTCTGACCACAAACTTCGTTTTCCGTATATCCCTCAGTATTCAAGGACAACAATTGGCGGGCACTAATTAGCACTTCATTAACCTATGCATCAGTTTCCAAGAAACGTGTCGCATTCGACCTAATTCCAAACCTGACATCTGGCTCAAAATCAAGAAAGTTGTTGTTCGATCGCTATGGAAGCATGGTAGGAACATGACTAAATCATAAATCTTTTCTCAATAGGACGTCTATTTTCTTAAAATGATACAACACCATGAACACTATATTTTATCATTTATTCATTTATTCATATTTCACCAGGCAGGGTACCCCATTCAACAAATTTTGATCTTCCATAGAGCCCTGGAAAACATTGAAATATATATATCTTCTTCTATGTTGGTTTCCTCCAGTTGCTGGAGAACTGCAGTAATTTTGCAGAGATGGAGTTAAGACAAATGATATCTAAATTCTATAGTCGAAAAATTAAGGCGAACGCCAATTCAATGCTCCTCTGCATTCGCTTTTCAAATCGCAACCGGTTTGTGATTGTTGTGTCCTCACAGTTAAATACGCGGTGTATGGATCTTGCCCCATGACCCACTTTATCTTGCGGAAATAGCTCATATCGTGTTATATCCTCTCTCTTCTAACAGTTTAAATGGACGTCCTTCTTGACGTCTTATTACACACAAGTTTTATATTGCAATTACAATTATCATTGCCAATTACAGCTATCGTTGTCAACTACAGTTATCTTTGATTGGAGCAGCCCCCACCCATGTTTGCACCCACCCATCCATCCCTCCGATGGTCTCTAAATAACAGTATCAAAGTCTCCAGATTATAGATTTAAATTCTCGAGGTGCTGAAAAATGGAAGCAATTCATTATTCATTCTTCACCTTGCCAAAAATTGAAGCAAAACATTGCGTGGATGCCCTACCTCGACCGCCCCTGTGAAAATTGCCAGGCCTGGGGCCTGTAACATACACGATGCAATTGCAAAATTACTTTTATCTATTCATGTTATAGTTTTAAGATGTAGAGATAACTGCGCGAAAGCAACCAAAAAAGTAACTTCCAGATGTTCTATATAGCTTTCCACTCTCTTCTAGGTCTTATTATTTTTTACATTGCATTTAACCATTCCTTTAAAAAGTCATGTGTTCTACGTGATATATGTGCTAACAACTCTAAGGGGTGTTGTTAAACAGTTGCAATTGATCGGAACGTGCCAATTAAAATCATTGTTTCATGCGCGTCTTGTTTAATGCGCATGCCATGCGCGAATAAAAGTGCGCATTACAATTTGCAAAGTTGGAGAGGATTTTTAACAACACCCCCAAAAAACATTTTTCCCCCGATCGACCTACTCTATTGTTCACTAAGGGGGTTTTGCTTAAAGTTTGCAATTGATCGTAAGTTGCAGTTGATCGGTACGCGCCAATCAAAATCATTGTTTCATGCGCGTCTTATTAAATGCGCACACCATGCGCGAATGAAAATGCGCGTTACAATTTGCAAAGTTGCAGTTGATTTGCAGTTGATTTTGAGCATTACCCCCTAAGATTAACATCATTGGGGCAACCAAAATTTTTCGCCCAATGCAATTATTCTCCAATGTTAATCCCAACACCAGACCAGCTCGGGTGTAGCGATTTCGATACACATCGTTGGTGACTCGTGATGCATTACACAATCATGGACATATCAAGCATTCTTTATTGATTCCTCATCATTTTCAATGAAGTGTCGGGTGAATTAAGCAGATACTTTCTCAAAAATGAGTGATGCATCGCACACGGGGTTGGCGCATTAAAGTCTAGCACAGAGATATCAGAATGGGGGTGGTGGGGGCTTTGCTAGCCTACCTTAGGTTGAAGATATTGATTTTTTTTTTTTTTTTGGGGGGGGGGTTATTGGCGAATTTGCAAAAGGCAGTATACTAGTACTGAGGGATCACCGATCTTTACCCTTTCTCCTTTTCTCTCTATTGCGGGTGTTTTTTCTGTCTTTTTTTTTTTTTTTTGCTTTTAAGCCCACCACTGGCCCGTCGGTAAAAGGGGGTACGGGCAATTTTATTGGCAGATTTTGGTAATCGTCACAATATTACCTAAATGTGGTATACATTTCTGCTGCTTCTGCTTCTCGGTTTGATCACTTTCATGAGCATATAAAGACAGATGAAGTCGCATGTCTGCCACTTGAATCAAGGTAAACAATGTACATTTATTTCAGTTTCGAAAAGCTGATCTGGCAGGTCATTATTTCTTTATACCAAAATGAGGGATTGTACGCTGAATCAAACGAAATTTTAAAAAAAATGTACCTTAGCTAAATCAAGAATTGAAAAAAAAATCTGACAGGCTTCATTTTTTTGGCATATGAATTAAGTGTGCAATCAAACTAAGATGAACTTCTTGCTGAATGACAGGACTCGATTCCTCCGTTAAAAAGATGTTTTTGCGTCATAAAGTTTGTGTTTTCTCTCACAAATTTGAATTAAAAAACGGCTTCTGTCTCAAAAGCAAATGAAGAAAAAGCACGAAAGGCGGTATTTGGTGAAAATAAATTCTTACCGTAGAATATATACTCTTTTTGACAGTATAACAAATTAAAAAGAAGTATTCGTTGGTAAATATATGCGGACAGAAAAACAATTTTGAAAAACATATTTGCGGTATATAGTGAATGACTAATATGTGGGTGTTATCCGGCCATCTCGTGGGCGTTTTTTATGCCTTGCAAATTGGTACATGATTGATTGAATTATACAGGGTGGTTCATAAAAATGGTTCCATTATTTGTAGTTTATTCCTAATAAGTGTGATCGAAAGTTGTTTGTATTTCACACATTGGCTTAAGCCTGCGTCATACCTTTGCGTTTTTAGCCTGCGTCGGCCCAGCATTTATCATTTATGGAAATTAAAAAACGCTCCCTTTACGCACAAAGACGCAGGTCATGCGGTGGACTGACACTCATTGTGCACAAGCCGAACGTCAGTCCACCGTCTAATCTGCGTATGCTGTCCGCCAAGGAAGCGTTTTTAATTTCCAAAAACGCTAGGCAGACGCAGGCTAAGAACACAAAGGTGTGACGCAGGTTTTATATACATGACTTAGTAAAATAGTAAGCGATCCTCAGAAGGATCTATAAACGTACCTCTGCCAAGTGGCTGAAATAGGATTAAATAGACTCTTTGAAATATAAGGTGTATAACGTATAGAATGATCTCGATATTTGAATGCTGCCAAATCTCTTCAAATGACAAGTAAAAGAAAAGTCACATTAATAAGGTGTATTCCCAATATTTTTTACTATAAGGTCTTAAACAAGCTGGTTGATGCAAGTGAAATTTTCTTATACACAAAGATCATTATGAAAAAGAAGGATACCGCGTTTACATGAGACGTATTTTACATAAATATAGTGACATCAGTGGTGGATGTTTGAAAATGCATGACATAAACCATTACCGAAGTCAATAGCAAATCGAAAGAGTGTAGTGCATACCACTTAAATAATCACAAAATCGTCACAATTCTATTAAACTTAAAACGAGGGAGATCTTTTCATGACTCACTCTGTAGAGTATGCATCCGAAATATACGTTACTTAGAATTATGATGAATGAGCAAAAGGAAATATGAAGTCTATATCTTATCGCTGAGATATGGCGGATGCTTCTTATTACATATTATTACATCAATCGCCAAGGCCTTTAGGCATTATTGAGCTCATTGCATCACTTTACAAATCAGTTTTAAGGCCGACTCACACCTTTGCGATTTTAGCCTGCGTCAGCCCAGCATTTGTGGAAATTAAACACGCTCCCTGGACGCACATCATACGCTGATCAGACGGTGGACTGACGTTCTGATTGCGTTCAATGAGCCTACGCCGAGCGTCCGTCCACCGTATGCCCTGCGTCTTTATGCGTCATGGGAGCATTTTTTTTTATTTCCGAAAACGATGGGCTGACGCAGGCTAAAAACGCAAAGGTGTGAATCGGCCTTTACTCAAATGGCACAAGGTTAGACTGTGGATCTTGGCATTTTTTTTAGATATTTTTTTTTAGATATTTTAGATATTTTATTAACTCTGTCGACCCCCTTCAGGGGTATGAGAGTACAACACATGTACAATAGTATAATGCAAGAAATATTTACATATTTACAAAACACAGTAACATAATACTTTTATAAAAATGGCAAGTATATATGGAAAAAAAGTAATATATATATATACAAATAATTGAATGGCAAACGATATACATTAATCCCTGGTTTATAACACACTGGACATGACAGCCAATTATTTGATTCTTACAAGCGTACACATTTGATAATGATAATAATAATGGCTACTTGTGTAGCGCACAGGTCCACCTTTCGGTGCTCATGGCGCTTTGATTGAGGTACTACTAAATGATCATGATCAAACATGATTCGGGGGGGGGGGGGGGGGGGGGGTCACATCTACAGGATGATCCCGCTCGGCCTGCTGCCAAACTGGATTATCTAAAATTTGACTATGAAATTTGAACATGATGAATTAATGTTTTACTTTATCAATGAATTTGCACAATTAATACTTAGAGAAATAATCATCAAACATAAGATTTCAAACGGAATAAGACAGCAATGACGACAATGTTGTTGATGCGGTTCTTGTTGGAGTTTGTTGGAGTGACTGTCCTATTGAAAAGAATCAAATTATTGGCTATAATGTCCAGCAGATTATGGCCCTGTGACTAATGCTGATCATTTGGCAAGATCTNATTATTGGGCTCATTGCATCACTTTACAAATCAGTTTTAAGGCCGACTCACACCTTTGCGATTTTAGCCTGCGTCGGCCCAGCGTTTTTTGGAAATGAAAAACGCTCCCTGGACGCACAGCGTACGCGGATTAGTCGGTGGACTGACGTTCGGATAGCGTTCAATGAGCGTACACCGAGCGTCATTCCATCGTAAGACCTGCGTCTGTGTGCGTCATGGGAGCGTTTTTTATTTCCGAAAACGATGGGCTGACGCAGGCTAAAACACAAAGGTGTGACCTTTCCTCAAATGACACAAGGTTAGAATGTGGATCTTGGCAAATGATATGCCGTATATTAATCCCTGGTTTAAAACACAGTGGACATCACATCAAATTATTTGATTCTTACAAGTGTACAAATTTGATAATGATAATAATAGTGGCTACTTGTGTAGTGCACAGGTCCACCTTTCATGCCTTTAGGGGCTCATGGCGCTTTGATTGAGGTGCTACTAAATGATCATGATCAAACATGCTGAAAGTAATGGGGGGTCACATCTACAGGATGATCCCGCATGACCTGCTGCCAAACTGAATTATCATAAATTCGAACTATGAATCATGGACATGATGAGGAATCAATATTTTGTTTAATCAATGAATTTGTACAATTGAAATTGAGAAAAAAGAATAACCATCAAGCATCGGATTTCAAACGGAATAAAACAGCAATGACGACAATGTTGTTGATGCGGTTCTTGTAAGGGGTTTGTTGGAGTGACTGTCCTATTGAAAAGAATCAAATTATTGGCTATAATGTCCAGCAGATTATGGCCCTGTGACTAATGCTGATCATTTGGCAAGATCTATAGATTTGTATCACACGCACATAAAATGGTCATGCCGCTCCATATACCCCAGAAGGCACTTGACGTCAGTTGCATACACTCTTGCTTGCTCTTGCTCCCCCCCCCCGAAAAACAATATTTGGATGCCCTCTATAAACATGTAAAATATGACCTGAAAATGCAGAGGTTCCATGTTTTTTTTTAACTTCCTTCTAAGGGGGTGTTGCTCAAAATCAACTGCAAATCAACTGCAACTTTGCCAATTGTAACGCGCATTTTCCTTCGCGCACGGTATGCGCATTTAGCAGCACGCGCATGAAACAATGATTTTGATTGGCATGTTCCGAACAACTGCAACTTGCGATCAATTGCAACTTTTGAACAACACCCCCTAAGTCTTATTTTTTCGACCAGCCGATCATCAAAAAAACGTCATTGGAGGACAATATTGGAGGGCATTTTTTCTTCCTTTTGCGTAAACGTGCGTACTTGTGCTCGGGATCGTCAACCTTAATAGATGATTGAAAAAACAACTTGGCGTACGTTGGGGTTAATAAAACAATTTGATGTATCATTGCAAATTAAGAGACATTGAGGGTCTCAGCTAGCACTGTTTCATGAATACAATGGGTGACTTCAAGTACGGTGTTGAACGCTGGTGTTGGTGTTGCAGCAAAACCAACACCAGCCTCAACACCAAACTTGAAGTCTGTCGGTGTTTGGGGTAGACCTCGCAAGATTCTGACGTATTTCCGGTCGTTTCTGTATCACTTCTGTAAACTGACAAAGGGTGTTTGAGCTCGGTTTACGGACCGTTTTGCTCTCTCAACACCAACACCAACACTGAACACCGTACTTGAAGTCACCCATTCTGTCCTTATTCTAAGCACGCAATTTGGCTGCCATTTGAGCTCCATCTATGCAAATAAGCGCAAATTAAGTGGCGTAGTTTAGGGGACTTCTGTGGATATAAAATGTTTAAAAAAAAGCAAAATCGATATTCAATTCAATTCAATTCAATTCAAAATAACATTTATTTTTTCCTTCAACAAACAAATTTCTGTATACATCAATACAATATTCAAAATAGAAAATCAAATGTCAATATTTTCCCGTCATTTTATTTTGTCTAGGTATTCAAATCAGCAACTACAGAAATTTGATATCCCTCGTGAAGTTCAATGATTTTGAATGTGAATTTGATAACACTACTTATAGGGGCGTGGCTTTTTACTGTTAACCCGCATCGTTCTGATATCAGGGCCATTGCCAGTTTGAATAGAAATTGTGACCTCGCAAACCCCTCCTTTTTACTAATTTATCAGAGAAATGAGGTCACTGTCTTTGGGGCTTGGGGCTGGTACAAGGCGAGCAAAAGTGTATCGTAAAGAAATTGTAATATCGTAAGTTTTCCTCACGATCACCGTGCATTCACTGCAGCTTCAGTTCTCACACACTATGAGTCTGCGCTGATCGTACGATTCCATTACGATAATTGTAAGGGCGAATACACGGTCATACGATTTTGAACATAATCGGAAAGGTATCGATGATTAAGACCAACTCANGCGTCACGAAAATATTATGATTGTATTTTGTTATTTTTTTTCATAAATAAGCCTGTATATGATTTAGTTATGTAATTTCATTATGTTAATTTATGATGTATTCTTCATGTAATTTTGTTATTCAAAATAAATACTTCTAAATACAAAAAAAAAAAACTCAAACATTTGCGCAATTAGCGTCGGGGCAGTGTTTTGGTAAATTCAAAACGCTCTGCGAGCGCACAAAGTTATCAGACGGTGGACTAACGTTCAGCTTGCGCTCAAGGAGCCGAACGTCAGTGCACAGTATGATCTGCGTCTTTGTGCATCCAGGGAGCGTTTTTAATCTTTCAAAACTGCTGTGCCTACGCATGCTATAGACACACAAAGGTTGGAGTGGGCGGTTAGGGGGGGGGGGGGGGAGGGGGGGGAGGGACGATCAGTTTACGGTCAATATAAGGTGATCGTACGGTCCGATTGCCAATGGGGAGATGGGTAAAGGGGGTAATAGGCCAAATATAAGAATCGTAGCTTATCAAATGGCAAGGAAATCGAAGATTTATCCTTTGTAAGATATGACCGTTGAAGATGTAAACTACGCATAAGTAATTCGCTTCCAAGAAAATTGTAATTCATTTCTGGCTTGTGGTTTGATTTTCATTAAAGCTTTTTTAATGTATGAAGTGTCCATAATATTAATTGTTAGTCATTAAAATTATTGATCTAATCGTACATCTCAAGCCATGGGACAAACGTAAGAAGAGACCATTAACCCATTGATAACCGAATCTCTAATTCCTATGTAATTCGTGCAGAGATTTCCCAGTTCAAGCAGTCAATAGGTTAACAATAATTTAGGGTTTTATAGCCTACCCCTATTAACGAAGAAACCTTGGAGGCGTAATGCCCACCTTACTTCTTAAATTTGTAAGCGGTACCAGCAGATACTTTCATCAAATAAACAACTCATTAATAGCTCATTCCTAATGACTTCGCGTAAATTACATGTCTGCTTTTTCATAAATCAACCTCTTTGATGTTGTATAAAACATAACCATTATCATTGATTATAAAAGTTCAACAAGGTTAGAGAAAAAAACGTTTAGCGGATAATATTTGCAATAATATTTTTGTTTAATTGTTGTGAATATAACGAAGCGAGCTTATACAAAAATAACTAGCCATCATCACAAAAGAATTATTCGATTTCTAAGGAGCCCGTTGGCTGCGGTTTACTTCTAAAAATACTATTCTACACAAATGGTACTTGAGAACATTCGAATGAAAAGGAGGCATAATTGTTAGCGATAGGGTAAAAACAAGGTCAACTTTATTTTCATTAGTATTGCTCATAGTATTTTTACAATTGTTATGCCAGTCGATATTAAGGTAAGATATTTCAACTGAAGTGTCACCGTATTTTGCTCAGCCATGGGTTTATTACCAAGCGGCCAACAATCTCTCTATCATCGCTAGTTGAGGAAGTTTTGCAAACGTCATTTATGCATACTAAGTAGATTTGAGATAAAGATATTTCAATAATATTACTAGCTTGTTAAGAAGACGTCAAGAAAAATATTCAACATGAAGAATTTGACAAAAAGAAAATCGAAGTTGAGATAAATCGGAAAAGTAATTTTTTTTTTCAATTTTCAACGACATGAGTGATGTTCGAATCCTCTTAATAGCTCTCAGCAGAATACAAGATCATCACCATTTTGTTGTTAGATTTTTAATCGTAAATGTGCAATATAGCGTCAAAAATGGTGCTTCCATTGTTGCACGTGTATGCACTTTTAATGGTGCAATGTTACACTTTTATTCTTAAATGTGTTAACGGTGATGTCATACAATGTATTCACGTAGTCAATTACATCTTAAGGTGCTAACCTTATTAATATGACCTTTATGTGCTGCGGTTTGAGGTGTTGAAACGAAGTTTATTGATAATAATTAAAGTGCTCTCATATAGGGATTGTCTTGTACAGTCTGTAGTAGTTTTCATCGAAGATGTTATGATAACGATTCATTAATTTGGGATATTAAGCGTTCCTGACATCTCTGCCTTCAAACCTCGTTATAACGAGATCGTTGGGACCAGAGAAATTACCTCGTAATATTGAAACCTTGTTATATCAGGGCCGAAATACAATAAAATACAAAGCGATGGGACCAGGGAAATTACCTTGTTATAATGAGGGCTCGTTATATCCGTGCTCTTTATAACGAGGTCTGACTGTATACTGTATTAATTAACCTCGGAGGTGCTGTCATATACAGTGTTAAAATTTGTAAGTTCTTACGTAAGGTGCTTTGCCATAATTGCAATTAAAGCTATCTTTAGGCCGGAGTTTTTGGATTTTTGCATAGTATTAAAAATCAAATTATTCATGAGCGTGATGAGATACAATACAGGTGTACAAAATAAACACTACTGATAACACAAATGGACAATTCTACAATATGTAGGATTAGGATTAACATTTCTTGTGCAAAGCTTGGTCAGTATAAATATATTTCATATTTGTTTTTATTCAGTATTGATCGTTAGGCGAAATTCATTTCTCAAATACATTTTTAAATATTTGATATCTTTTGATATTTTATATTGATGAACATAACTAAAAAGAAATTGAAAAAGAAGAAACTGATTTTGCGTTCTTGTCCTATTTATTCAGTTAGTTGTTTTTTTGTAATGAGGTGAAAAGTATGATATCAAAAAGGAGGAATAAATATAAGCTGTTTATTATTCACATGGTTTGGGTTAATTTTTTAAACCCTAATAAATCATAGTTTTTCTGTGGCAAATGAACCAGAGTTCGTTCGTTTTGAAATGATATGGTGTTCATAACACCCCATAAATGGAAGATCCCCCTCTCACTCCCCCTCCCCTCTCTCTCTCTCTCTCTCTCTCTCTCTCTCTCTCTCTCTCTCTCTCTCTCTTTCGATCTCGATCTCTATATAAAAATTATAAATATAAATTCTGCGCTACGAATCTATTTCCCAAATGACACTCACCTGCTCACAGTCGAATATAAGTAGAGCAGGAGAGCAAATTAAATGACCCCGTTATTGGCATCCAATCTTTGACCTCCATTTTCACAGAACATTGGACAGGGAATCAAATCGATTTAAAATAATGAAATATCGTGTTAGAGATTCAGATTGAACAAGTGCACATTCTATCCCATGGGAATTTAAGATACATATCTTTGTGATCTTGAATTCGATATCTGATGTTAAATCACACCAAAGGTCTGGTCACACAGTTTTGTTTATGAATTGTATTTCCATTATTTATGGAATTTGAAACTTGTTCCCTTGACACAGACAACAATAGCACAGATATGCCAATAAATAAATCCTCTCATTTAACCATAAAAAAATAAGCTGTTTCATTGAAAATATCATATTTATAGCTTCGGTGCTCTTTCCAACAATGTATATCAAATATTTAAATATCATATTTTGATCTATAAATGTCACATTTTCCAAAATTCCAACTAAATAGGTTAAAATTCGATTTACAAAGAGTGGGCTTTGGTGGATGGAGGTTTGTGGATAGTAGAAAACGAGAGCGAATCCGATGTGTGCAATGAAGGACAAATGCGCATCTGATTCAGGGGACTGTAACATTAAAGAGATAATTGAAGATTAATCGGATCCCTGTATGGTGCACATTCTGTAACATACTTACGATTAACATTCATCGTATGTTATTGCATATGATATGTTACAGGCCCCAGATGTCCCAAATCGGATCGTAAGCCGGTCGTAAGGGGTGCCGTCAGCTTGATTCTCTCTTGGCATACGTTGGCTATTGAACAAACAAATTAAATGTGACATAGCTAATATGATCAATTTTCATACCTGAGCTCTTCTGAATCTGCTGTTGGGTTAACTTTCCCGGCCTTATAATCGGCGCACCTCCCGATGAAGATCGCCTCCAGATCGGGGTCCGTGCCATAGTCACTGAAATTCTGCGATGGCGATATCGTGGTCGTCGCAGCAGCATCGATCATCATCCCGGCATCGATGATCACCATCACTGCTATCGTCGTCGTCGCGATGGTGCCGAAACACAGCGTCCATTCCGTACTTCGCATCGTGCATGTGTTGGCGGTTGAACTCGAGCGGTGGATGCCGTCGTGTGCCGATTGGAGCTGGAAGTTCCTAGGAGCGTTTTAAAGGAAGCAATTACACCTCGTGTTTGCTTTATCGTGTGATGACCCGGAAAGATATTCCACTTCTATTATTGTTGTCTATATACTTTACATATATCACGGCGGGATGCCAATTTACCGGGCACCGTCAGACGTATTTTCGGCCTAATGAACTTCTACGTGATCTGGACGTGCTGAGAGAAAGAACAAGCAAGAGAGGGAGAGAGTGAGGGAGATGAATAAAAATAGGCGGGTTCAACCAAACCATTACTCGTGCTTCGCATAACATGAATTATTATACTTTAGAGACTGATACCTTATGGACAGGGGCCTACCATGTATTCTTTTATAGGCCAACAATGTAGGGTATCTATGACAGAATAATTAAACGGGTACTTGGCATAACTGAAACAACTGGTGAGAAATATGGGTTGTCGTCAATAGTCAAGATAGTGGCAGATAAGATCTTGCATGGAATTATAGTTCCGTCATTTTTCTCAGTGACATGGAATCTTGTTGAACTCACAGGATCCTATCATCAGTTTTTCTCTTTTTTTGTGTGTTTTTTTTTTTGTTTTAGTGATCATTACGAACAAAATTAACTCGTAAATATATTCTTGCCAAAGGGTAACATATTTCATTCCTTCATAATAATGTACATGTATGTTACTTTGCAAATGTCGTGATTAGCTATCAACACTTTGAAAATTTTCATGCTGGTCAATAATGAGCTGCAATCAGTTAAAATAAGTAGTCGTATTTAATGTTATGTAATAATTATTTTCGATGCTACAATACAATAATCGCTATTAGTTGGACCATTTCCAAGAGCACTCATAAACTGATGAATATATATGCAATTTGTGCGCATTATTCATAATTAGCTAAACAGGTTTTTATTTAATGTTTGCAAACATGACTTTTTCACATTTAAGAAGAACAAGTACAGTGAAACCTGTCTACAGAGGCCACCCCAAGGGAAAACAGAAAAAGTGGTCACTATAGACAGTGGCCACTATAGACAGGTTTGACTGTAGATTATAACTTTACAATCTTAAAATGGGTGCAAAACTGTAAACTTGCATCTTTTTGTCCGAAAAAGGTTTGAAAATTAACAATAAAACCCACTAGCGATTACTTTGAGATATTTTAACGGGAAAGTGATTATCATCGTAGGTCGAGAACAGTGAGCAGCTCAGTCGGTAGAGCCTTTGGCTTGGAATAAAGTGATCCCACATAGCGTGGATTTGAACCGGATAGCTGCCACAATTTCAAACTATTTTGTGAAGTATTACACACCGAGTAAAATGAGCAGTATTGCACATTTCTTAAAAATATTGGATTAAAACTTTAAAGGTGCTCCCGGTGTTCAAATGTGCAATATTGCACCCTTTTTCTAACTGTGTACATAGAGGTGCGATGATAGGAGGCGCATGTAGGTCGATGTGTGGGTTTATTTAGTCTGCGAACGAATTTATAGCTTTAAAACAAATGAATAATAGTAAAATATCAATGATAATAATAACAATAGTGATGTTAATAACAGCTATAATGATGATTAAAAAATACCGTAATGAATACATACAAACGTTAACTTCGGTTAGAAAAGGGGGAAACCCGTTCATTCACCCGAGTAGTAGGAGAGATGTATTTCATGAAGACAGACTCCCATAATTTTTACAATAAATACATAATTTGTGTCAAACAGCTGTGCATAATAAGGAGTGATGACGTTTATCCTCACGTTCTACAGTGGCCAAAGTGACATTTAAAGGACCGATGATTAAATTACGATTTTATATTATGATCTTGCACTATTCACCCTTTTCATTGCTTCCGAAAACGGATTTTCGGTAGTAACAAAAGTTTATTTTCGTTTTCGATTGTTTTCTAATGGTTTTCTCCTCCAAGATGTGCATAAAGTAAATCTAGAGTGTTCATCCCTGTTCATGTTCTTAAAATATAATAACGGATATACTCCCTTGCTTAGCTCGGTAACAAATTTAGATCTAATTATATGAAAGCAAAACAAGGGAAGCAAAACACATCGACAGCCATAAAAGTATGTAAATCATTTCAGTTTTCCAAGAACCGACACCTGCCCTCATGCGAGACACCTTCATTTTTATTGGCCACAAATAAGAACTTTCTACCAAATAACACATAAGATTTAAAATTCAAAGTGAAAAGAAGAACGGCTTTTAGCATTATAATATCTGATTGACACCAACGAAAAGCGTATATGGTGTCACCCCCGTGCCAGAACTAGGGGCGCCAAATTTTAGGTGATATCCTTTTTTTTTATTTTGCTTTTATTTGCTTGTCAGCTCGTCGAAGGGAAGGGGGGGGGGTGGGGGCATAAGGTTGAGCCCCTGGTCTCAACATCCTGGGTGCGCACATGGATGTGGTGGATAAAGATCTAGGTCCACTTTTCATGCTTTTTGTTATTTTTATACGCAATTTGTTTACTTTAAATGTAAACATATAGTTCCTAATTTCTTTTTTTTCTAAGTTCTTCATTTATTTTATCCGAGATTTACGTAAGGATGACGAAATTACAAAAATGAAAAGTTCTCCTATCACATCCGAGAAATTTACCTGTGACAGATTCGATGTCTTGGTTCTAACACCTTGCTCAGACTCTCGCAAACTAATACCAAATTTTGCGATCGCTTGAGTTGCCGATTTAGCGATATATGAGCCTATAGCTGCGGCCACCTGTTTATAGTGACCACCTACCTATATAGTAGTGACCACCTTCATTGGCCACCAAAATATGACACCAATCAAATTCATTAAATATATGCTAGAAATGAATCTTTAAGACCAAATAAAATGGACGTCATAAAACGAGGCCGATTGTTTGATTCCAGGGCTAATTTGTCTCAAAACCCACCACAATGCTATTAGCCCATTCTTTACACCAATTTACGTCGTCTTATATACCTAATTTATCACTCTTAAGTTCTATTTTAGCTGTTAATGAGTGTTTATTTATCTTATTCTTTATTTACTTGATTTGTAACGGTAGACTAAATATAGAAAGATGGTTCTAATTGTCTGTAAAGGGGGCGACAATATGCATTTAGGAATACATATTTCCGAAACTCAGCAACGTCTAATAAATAATTTGAAAATGGATTATTACTTACCATAGAAATGAAAGAAAAAAAAATGAAGTTGCTATTATTACTATTCGTTAGGGCCTATTCAGCCTATAGAGGCCACCAAATGAATACCGAAAAACTGTAGACATGTGAGATCTATAGACATGTTCTATAACATACATTTCTATCTGAAGTGAAACAAATTTAGATGGTCACTATAGACAGTTTTAGGTAGCCGCTGAGATATGTTTGAATGTATTACTAAATGCATACTGTCACCCCCTTCACAGGCAATTTGAACCATCGTTCTACTTTTCTACCGTTACAAAGCAAGTAAATAAAGAATTAGATAAATAAACACTCATTAACAACTAAAAAAGAACCAGGCAGATAAGACGGTACTGCTGTAAAGAACGGGATAATAACATTTTTCTGGGTCTTGCG
The DNA here is from genome assembly GCA_036244855.1 of Temnopleurus reevesii. Classification (NCBI taxonomy): domain Eukaryota; kingdom Metazoa; phylum Echinodermata; class Echinoidea; order Temnopleuroida; family Temnopleuridae; genus Temnopleurus; species Temnopleurus reevesii. The sequence continues at coordinate 2,820 of BQKZ01000182.1, read as the reverse complement.
ACGAACAAAGCCCTGGTTTCAAACAATCGGCCCCTTCTTGCAATGATCCCCTTGTAGTATTTGCTCACAAGGATTTATTTCTAACATTATATTTAATGAATTTGATTGGTTTCCTATTCATATCAAAACCTTATGTACCGTATCTTATCATTTAGGATGAAGGGTTTTTTAAGGTAGGGCAATGATCTACATTTGGAGAAGGCGGGCAACCTAGGAACAGGAAAATTGTTGGATTGTTGGATGTTGGATTACAAAGGAGGAAAGAAATAATACGTGTGGGATATGGGGGTTCACCTGACGGATAAGTGGGGGCAAAAAAAGCAGGCCAAAGAACGCACGACATCTAAATGCTGACATCCCATTTTCGCTTGTCAGCTCTTTAAGGGGCTAAAAAAATCAAAAAAGTTGCCCTCCCCCATCCCCGTCGTGAAATCCTAGGTGCGCGACTGAATTAAAAAAAAAAGAAGAAAGGGAGGAGAAGAAAATGAGAAAAACGGAGAAGGAGAAAAATAAAAAGCAGTAGTTGAAGTACTTGTACAAGAGGATGAAGTAAATGAAGAAGAAGAAGAAGAAGAAGAAGAAGAAGAAGAAGAAGAAGAAGAAGAAGAAGAAGAAGAAGAAGAAGAAGAAGAAGAAGAAAAAAAATGAAAAGAAGAAGAAATATGAGGAGGAGGGAAAAAGAATTGGAAGTTTTGGCCGAAAAGATATTTTACTTAAATACACACCCTTTTACTTCGTATAATACCAACATTTATGGTGTACTATTCTTTCGGAGTGTCATCATTCGGGGACGAATCTTCAATGATTTGATATATTCAGTTACGTATAAAGACCAGACTATCCCCTAATGCAGTTGTGCCAACATGAGACCAAAACGAGTCAGGTAAAACTGTCGTCATGTTGTAGAGGATTTATTATTGACGAAAACTAGTATCGACAGGTATTTTTTTACAAAGTGATTGTGAGCTACCCGCCAAAAGTAAACCCTGAAATGATTCTATTCGTGCTTCACAATCTCGGCGCTTTTAGATTTCTAAAAACGGCCCGTACAAATTTTCAATGACTCGTTCGCAAAAAAGAAAATACCGGTATTTGGGGGGAAATTGGCGCAGCTGACACATACGAAGTGTCTAGCGTAACGAGTATAACGCAAAGTGAAATATACCTATTTGATTTGATTGAAAATGAAAATAAAATAAACTGAAAAACTGAAACCTATAAACTCGTCTGTTAAATTGAACACGACTTAAACGGGAGGGTGTTTCATCAAGATTTGTCGCAGAGACAATTNTGTTTCATCAAGATTTGTCGCAGAGACAATTAGTCAGCACTGACAAATTCCTTGATTGTGATTGGATGAAATGCACTATTGCTGACAGTTGCCATGGGAACTGTCGGAAAATGACTCCTTGTCGCTGCGACAAATCTTGATGAAACACCCCCCGGGTCTCAACATCTTGTCCGATAATTCTTGAAAAGCCCAGGGTCAGATGTACCATCTTTATCTAATCTCCAAGTACATATATGTGCACTTCAAAAGGGCTCTTTTCAATAAGGCTTGTTTGACAGCATAAACCTCTGTATACATGCATCCCTAGTATTACAGTTTGTAGACCTCATATACACAATACATATCGAGGGTACGATTAAAAAAAGTGGAGAGCGCTTGAAAATCTTCAGAAAGGTTGGTTCTGCAAGTGTTGCGAATCACGAGTAAATGATGCGATCTCAAATATAGGTAAAGCCCACCGCACACTAGGACGGGCATGCGACAAGTTATGGGAAATAATTCGTTTGACTATTTAATATGAGCGTTTTGACAAATAAAGTCTACCTAATTCTAATTAAAATTCATATGATCACTAGAAATATGATTTCAATGCATTAATCATCTTTATACCAAATATAATCGGCACGGTCAGTTTCAAAACTCTGACTGCCCGATTACAACTCTGGAGCAGATTTGGTGTCGACAGAGCGTGTATAATGCTATTTGTACAATCTTTTATGATGCCATTTCTTAATTTTGTAATTACTCTGACTAAACAGGACCCCTATCGTTGTTTAAACGCTTCTGAAAGATATACCATGTATAAATCTGATCGGAAAGCCAGTAGTATGTGGTGGGCTTGATATATAGGTAATAGAGGGATATAATAACAAATGCTCAACATACCTGCAAAATTAAAACCGTTCAGTTAAAGTAGTATCCGTTGTTGAGGGTTGGTAAGAGGTGGATTAATAATACCAAGCGTGTGAACTAATATCCGATAATATTCTCAAAGCAGTGCAATCCAGAGGTAACTGTGCTCCTCAATAAGCTTTGCCAAGATTTGGCAGACGACGAAAACCCACTCAAATATATTGTGACGTCACAATTTATGAATACTAGCATTCTATTCAGGTTTGAGTGTGTGTATAAATATCTCTCTCAGACGTAGATCCAGGATTGACAATTTTTTTTTTTGGGGGGGGGGGGTGGCAATGAGTAGTGTCCCCGCCACTGATTTGAAACAAGCAACAACAAAATTCACTTTCTGTTGATGAGCTGAAAGGCATGCAAAGAAGAAGAAAAAAAGACGACTGCACCCTCCCCCTCCAAATAAAGAAGAAGAAAATAATACCCAGTAATTATGACAACTTACGGGGCGATTTCCCCTTCGCCTCTGCTGGATCCAATAGTGTAAATGCGAAGAATTGTACTTTGGAATATTGTTTCATAATCTTATCTTTGTTATATGTACACTTTGCCTCTGTTTGCACAACAAGACCATTGTAATGAAAATGTGCTTCACGATTTGATTCTGTTTTTGATGAGGT